>JACEIK010003348.1:0-32954 GCA_018107945.1 Datura stramonium | reverse complement strand
GGGAACACAAGGAAGGGAGCAGGGAGCAGAACACTCTGATTCTGAGGAAGAGGCAAACTTCCTAGATAGCCAAGTGGCGGGTTTCCAAGCCAATGCCCAAACACCTAGACAAGACAATTGGTGCCAAGGTTCTGGAAATCAAGTTCAGAACCAATATAGAGACAACTAAAACAGTAACGGGTTCAGATATAGGAGATGTGGTCGTCATCGGGAGGGAGAATGGAGAAGGAATGATGGATATCGCAACGACCGGGCTGGAGTCTGTGTGCCTCCTAACACACGAGAAGGGGAATTCGGACAATCAAAGTTGGAGAGTATGACGACCGAAATGCTGAAAAAAGTGAGGTCCATGGATGATTAGTTAAAACAAATTCAAAGTGACTTATCTAGCATTGGTCAGAAAGTGGAATCTCACGCCACCTCCATCAAGCAGATAGAGCACCAACTTGGGATATTATCGGCATCAACGAACCCTAGACAAAAGGGTACGCTTCCTAGAAACACTGTCTAGAATCCAAAGAATGATGCTCATTGCATGGTAGTGATGACTAGCAGTGGTAAAACCACAGTTGACCCCCCGTTTCCTATGGAAGTTGAAAGGAGGAAAGAGAACGTGATGGAGGAAGAAGAGATTGGTGATGAGACACAACATGATGAGTTGCAAGAGGCCCCTAAGGGTGAGAAGGAAAGCAACATTGATCAAGGGGCAACTCTAGTGCAAAAGACTATCCCGAGACCACCGCCACCATTCCCACAAAGGATGAAGAAAAAGGCAGACAATGGTAAGTTCCAAAAATTTCTTTCAATGCTCAAACAACTTTCTATGAATATACCGTTGCTCGAAGAACTAGAGAAGATGCCTGGCTATGAAAAATTCACGAAGGACCTGGTGATGATGAAAATATCTGTAAGCTGTGAGCCTATTGACAATGTCCATCACTGCAGTGCCATAGAAACAAGGGTCTTAGCTCAGAAAAAGAAAGACCCAGGTACCTTCACGATACCTTGTTTCATCGGTAATGTCGAGTTCGCAAGGGCACTCTGTGATCTGGGACCTTGCATTAATCTGATGCCCTTGGCGTTCTTCAAGAAGCAAGGATTGGGAGCCCCCACACCAACCAACATGCGGCTACTGATGGCCGACAGAACAATAAAGAAACCAGTAGGCATCCTAGTTGATGTGCTCGTCAAGGTTGATAAGTTTATATTCCCAGTAGACTTCATGATCTTGGATTGCGAGGTCGATTATGAGGTCCCCATCATTCTATGGAGACCATTCCTCACCACTGGGAGAGCTCTAGTAGATGTGGAAGCTGGCCTGTTGAAGTTCAGGCTAAACAAAGAAGAGGTCACTTTCAATATCTGTCGGACTATAAGCAACTAAAGGAATTTAGTGTGATCTCAGCACCTGAGGATGAGTATGAGTGACTTGACAAATTCTGAGTAGTCAAGAGACTTGTGTCGTGCTGCAACGTTAAATCAGGCGCTTCTTGGGAGGCAACCCAAGTGGTGGTTTGGTGAAATCTGAATAACCAGACCACTTGCGTCATGCCGCGACGTTAAATCAAGCGCTTCTTGGTAGGCAACCCAAGTTATTGATCTAAATGTGTGCTCAGTGTGCAGGGAAACAAAAACAGATGGCTTAAAAATCTATTGCTACAGGATCTCAGTACAACTCGTGCTAAGGCCCTACAAGTCGTGGTAGCAAAAGAGGTGAAAAGCAGAGAAAATTCTAAGCAATGTCTGACCTACGACTCATCCTATGATTTGTACCTTCATGATACGAGTCGTAGGATGCTCTCGTAGGTCACCAGGTAAGTTCTCTGTAACTAACGTTATTACAGGCTAGGAACGAGTCGTAGGATGCTCCTACGACTCGTAGTATGAGTCGTGATGGGTCAAATTGACCCCCACCTGCTTAAACTTAAAAATTAACCATCTTTCCACGCTAACACCTCAAAACCCCAAAACCCACGACTTGAGAACTTTCTTCCCAACACCCGTAGATTCCCAAACATCAAGACTCACTGGGTATTCTAAGTTCTTAATGCTTGAAAGTGAACTTGAGGGAATCGAAAACCCATAAGACTCACTGGGTATGCTCGAAAATCACTGGGTATGAGCGAACAACTACAACTCAACCGAAAACCCACTAGAAATTGATCGAATTTCGTCCCTAGAAAACCTAAAGGGAGTTAAGGGTAGGAGAGAATTAAGTGGTGTAAAAAGGTAGGGTACCTAATGCTAGACCTGGGGGAAATCTGAGTACCAAAAAATGTGCAAAACAAGCACCTACACACTAATAAAAAAGAATCGTAAAACTGGGCTGAAAAAGGGTATGTAGCACAGTACGGGTTGTAGGTCGACACTACGAATCATACTGAGTGCTCGTACCACCTTTCTTGGAAAATCAATTTGGGAAGCCCACCCTAAGACTCATGGAATTGACCTATGGGTCGTACCACGAGTCATAGTGAAAAACAAAATATGATTAAAATGGGACTTCATCAGATGACTCAAGTATGGATCGTACCTTAATGGTACGAGTCATACCTGCAAGTCATGGGGCACCATCAAGGCTTCTCACAAGTCGTACCTTCGAGGTATGACTCGTATTGAGGACCCATGATGAGAAACTGCAACTCTTTTATATGATTTTTCTTTCTCAAAAATGGAATACTAGCCTATTTCTCACCAGGTACAATGACGTACAAACGCAGGGTAGACAAAAAATAGTCGCAGGCAATTGATAGATGAAACAACAGACTCAGAGTCTGAGAAAATCGGAGATTCACCTAGTGGTTCACTTGAGGATTATCAAGTGAACACCTCAGACATAGATGGGACAAGAACCACTAGGGCAAGAGCAAAGGCCCAAGCCGAAGCAACCACGACCACATCCGCTCAAGTTCCCTAGTCTGAAGAGGGGGCTAGAGAGGAACAACAAAGGCCGGGAACAGACTCAAACACTGAGGATGGGTTAGAAGGGACCAGGGATGATGCAGAAAGCAGTGAGGAAGAAGTGTAGGAGGATACCCCTGCCAGAGAAAACAGAACAATGCGGTGGAGAGTGCTAGGTGCTAAAGAGATATATGAACAAGGCATAACTCTCACCGCCAAGAACAAACCAAAGAGAAGAATCAAAGAAGAACCGCGGATCCTCACTAATTCCTTGAATGAAGTTGAGGAGATGAAGTGTATTTTAAGCTTCTATGGGCTAGAGTGGATGGAAAAGACCCCTTCACAATACACTAAGGAGAATGTTAGGGATTTCTACGCCAACTACCTGGCCACAATGGAGGAGAAAGCAAAGGAGGGGAAAAAGATAAAGGAGTAGCCTTGCTTGGAGAGTGTTCTAGTCCAAGGGAGAGTTATTGATGTATCTGATCAGACTATTGCACGGATGTTGTATGGAACTCAGTTCAGACCAACCAAGATAACCCCAGAATATGATTACCGAGTTAAGGCAATGAAGCAGATTAGGAGTCTGAGCAGGGGTGAGCAACAGAGGCAGTTGCAATGGCTAGCGGAGGTTATAGATGAGAACAAGAATGACACTGAGTTGGTTACACATGGAAAACAGGTGTCAAAGAACTCATTGAACTTTATTGCAAAGGCCTGTTGGACATTAGTGAGACACCGATTAGCGCCCACAGTCAATGATAACATGCTGAGTGCTGGTAGAGCGGCGTTGGTGGCATGCCTCATGTCACGCTACCCTATTAACATCCCGAGGATCATAGCTACCGAGATACAAGATAGGGAAGTGGAAGTAAGCACTACCATTCCATTCCCGAGCCTTGTATATAGTTTTTGTAGGGAGGCGAGAGTACAGCAGGATGATGAGAGATTGATTAGAGGCCAAAGAATTGCTGATATAGGCCTTATCCGGGATGAGATGAACCCGGTAAGCAGATCTAGAATTCCCACAGCATCCCAGCAGCTCAACCAACAGGGGATGTACAGGTGAATGTCCCCAGTACTCAGGAGCAAAGCGAGACACCGGCTACAGATGCCGGTCACTCAGAGTCACCTCCCAGCACCTTAGCTACACCGTGGCCCAGTCTAAAGACTTAGACTCTAGTAGGGTACATCTTGATATTGTAGGATTTCCACCAGAAGCTGGCAAAGAGATTAACCATGGCGAGCACAAAAATTCAGGCAATGTTGGAGAATGTAAAGCCATGGGTCAAATCCGAGATAGATGCAGCAACTCAGGCCCTTCATGCTCACCTGGATAGTTTTGAGATGAGGATGGCGGAGAAATCAGACACCAGTAGTCTCCGTGCGGAGTTAGGGGCTCTTCGGAGCCAAGTGGTTGAGTTGTCTTTACGGCAACCAACTATTATAGAAGCGCCCACTCTTCCGGACTTGGATACAGAGCTTGAGGAGGATATTGACTTGGCAGCATACTGGGGGCCAACTGCAGCCGGTGATAAAGGAAAAAAGAGAGCTGCTGAAGATATTGGTCAGGAGAGTGTGAAAAAGAAGAGAATGAAGGAGAATAAAGAGCGCAAGTGCGCTAGAGAGGATAGCATGCGAGCTCATGACTAGCATATGAATGAGCTTCATGAGAGAGTTAGAGGAGCGGGAAGCTCCACCACAGCTCAGCCTGAGTTTTCTAGTGGCCATGACCCTTCGGGTGAGCCACATTCAGCCCCAGTATGCATAGAGGCCGTTCAAACGGCTACAGTCACTGAGAGGGGTACCGCTACCCCTATTGTCCACCATTGAGTGTGTCGGCCACCGCTAGCGCCACTACTACCACGGATGTACCACCTTCACGAGATGACAAAGGCGAAGTCCGAGTAGCCACAAGTATGTCCCTTTTTCTTTCAAGCTTATATTTTTTTCTTCGGGGACGAAGCTCATTCTCTTAAAAGGGGGGAGTGTACTTGTATTTTTGGGATATTTTTGGTCTACTGAGGTTTTTTCTTGTCGTGTTTCTTTTCCCTCAGACATGCAATCTAGTAGAACCGGCATGTGTTAGGATTTTTTGTTTTTAGTTGTCATTTTTGTTTGATTAGAAAATAACTTAGGAATACTCATCCATTTGATATGCACTACTTTTGTTGTTTTTGAAAAATTTACCCTGTTTAAAAATTTTTCTATGTATTTATGACAACAATGCATGATTTATGTGGATCATTTTATGTCATTTATTTATTAATAGTGATAGTCTTGTTAAGCCATGTATGAACCAGACAAGTAAAGTGAAAATAGTTAATGTACCATGTCTGAGTGAAGTCTTAGTAGTTGTTGTGGTATGTTGTTGAAGATCTAGAACTTACCTGGTTGGTCTCTACATAAGTTGAGGATGGTTGGATAGGATATGATCATGGGTCATTTTTGTGTTAGCTCACTTTTAGCATGTATTGCCCTACCAAAGTGTCATGAATCCCTTGCTCCTAAGTTTTAGCCTTACTTGACCATATTTCTTTGATTTACCTACTAACTATACCCATTTGTTTATAATGAACCTTTTTAGCCTTGGTCCTTCCTTGGATATTGTGAACCTCAACATAAGAAAAATGCTTAAGTTGCGGGTGGATAAAGTAGGGGTGCATAAATGGTGGGAACGGGAGAAAAGGAAAGAAAAGAAAAAAGAAGAAAAAAAGAGAAAATGGTGAAAAAAGGTGTGGTGAGGTGAAAAAGTAAAAAGCTGAAAATTTGAGAATATTGAAAAAACAAGAGAAAATCAAAATAGCTTGAAAGTGTTGAAAAATGTGAGAAATCACCTCACCCATGCAAATGTTCATAAAAGGGGAAAAAGGGAAGAAAAGGAGACAAAAAGAATGAAGGGTGAAATAGGAGAATGGTGTAGCCAATGAATGTAGTGTCAAGGAAGGGATAGTCACTAATAAAATCTTTCATCTTTATCATGTCCAGCCCTAAGCCTACATTACAAGCCATATCAAGTCTTATAATGATCTTAATTTGACCATCTAATAAACCAAAGCAGAGAAAATAAGGGCAAGCCTATGGTATCTAATGTATAATACTTGCAGTTCTTTGAGAGAGTGAGTGCTTCATTTTCCTAGTCCCATGTTTCAGTTGATACTTTATACTAGAGTGGGGACTTCATTTTTTGTGAGGGTACATGGATTATATATGCTTTTACCATTGGTCTGTGTGAAACACATAGGTGATGACTTGATTGCTTGTTGATTGCTAGATGACATTCCTTGATCCCTGAATATGATGTTTTTATGTTTCTTGTAATACATTAGCTGATGATGTTTCAAGAGGAAGGGTCAATAGAGTTTATATATACAGCGCATAAATTTGCTTGAGTTTTCGCTGTAGTATCTTAAGTTAATTTTCTAGTTGAGCATCATGTTTAGTTTTTCTTTTTCTTTGCCTAAGGACATGCAAAACTCTTTCTTCCCCTCTCTATGCCACATCTTATCTACTAGTTTGATAGTCTCCACATAAGGCACCCCCTCGGGGTCTCGTGTCACGACCCGAACCTACACCCGGATCGTAAACATGGGACAAGGGACCCCGAGGGACCCCAAGTCAACCTATGACATATGCATACATCTAATCTCTTTTAATAAAGCGGAATATTTAGCATAAAACATAGAAGAAATGTAAGCATAGCGTAACAATCAAAAGTACTGACAAATATATAAGTCGAGTTCTACATCTTTTCTAAAAGCCTCTAATGCATAAGATGGGTTGATGGGACAACATCCCAAACTAACCTGAACAATTTTGAAATATAAATAACATGTGAGATAGTCAAACGACCCTCGAAACATGAGGACTCACCAATAGCTAAGAGCGAGAATTGAGATGAACTAAGGATGAGGATGAGCCTAAGATCTGGACCATGTATCATGAAATGATACATCATAGAAAGTATGCGTTCAGTACATGGAATGTACCAGGTATGCAAGGTAAGTAAAACATGCATTTATAAGTAAAACAAAACTCATAAGTAACGTAGGAGAAGGATATCATGCATATATCATAAACTTTGCAGGAAAACATAAGGCTCAAGGCTTTCAAATCATACATAAAGCGTTCATAATCATAATCGTAAGTAAACATTATCAAAAAATAACTTGAGCCAATAATATAAATATAACAATGCATAAGACATGAGGAACAATGGGAGGACTCGTTGTAACCGACAATATCATGGTAGAGCCTTTCATGATGCCCCAACTATCTCACTCAAGTGGGCAAAGTTGACCCTGGCTTGCCAAGTGAGGGTCGTGCATTTGGCGTAATATCACATTTGAGGGGATCGGTATCAATACAATATATAACATTAGAACCCACAGTGGCATGTGGTTATGAGACACCGGCGTAGTCCTTTGAACGCCAAGCTGCTCGGTGCTAGACACGGCTCCCAGAAACATGCATATAGGCTCATACATAAATAAATAAAATGATCCATTAAAATTCATTGGCTAAAATATAACATTTATCGTCATTAACCCCATTTAAAACATGCTTAGCCAAGAATCAAGACCCTTTTTATCGGTCGTCATCATAAATCGATAAATCATGTAATTCGTTCATAAATCATAAATCATTCTTCAATATGTGGGCATTGCCAATATTTTGACATACTCAATTCTTTCAAAAATAGGTTCATAAACATGGGTAACTTGTGATGTGCTGTGAATTTACAGCACTATTGACACTCAAAACTAAGAAAATAGTATGGATTTAGGTGTATTTAAGTGGATATGAGGCACTTTTCCTTTTATTTCAGGATAAATGGGTTTTTGAACAATATATTGCAAAAGGAAGATAGAAGTGTGCAAAAAAGGGCATGAAGTGCAGATCACAATACGATTTGTAGGATGGACCAGGAGTCGTACTGAGGACCTTGATCAAAAGCTGAAAGTTAACCCAGAAGACTGAACTTATGAAACTTGTCACGGGTCGTACCATGGTAGTACGAGTTGTGGTAATCCAGTCATTACGAAATCTAGAAGAATTGGATAGAAGGTTGATTCTCAGTACGAGAGCACCCTATGACCCGTGAGATGAAGGTACGAGTCATACCATACCGATCGTGGTGAAGTTCAGAAAAAGTTCAAAAGATCAGGATCAAGCCACGAGTGTCGTTGTACGAGTCGTAGCACGTTGGAACTAATTGTACCTTGTACCAACACTTAGCAAAAAGTCAGCCAACACTCCAAGCCACGAGTTGATGTCACGATCCGTGAGAAGCCCGTACGAGTCGTAGGTGGACTTGTGATGAGGTCGGCAGCAGATATGGAAAGCAGTCCTATTAGTTTAGGAAAAGGATTCTTGTGTCTCTATAAATAATTTTTATGTTTTATTTTTAAGGAGAGGATGACAAGTAGACTTAATTCTAGTAGGAAAACATCGTAGTAAGCAATTTCACATCATTGGAAGAGAGAATTGAGTTGGTTCAACCTTGTGATCGACCTTTTCTTGAATTCATCTTGTTCTTGCTACTTGTTATTCAAGATTTCGTGGTTTAATTAAAGGACACTTTTTTCTCAATCATCTGTGTAAGTATTGTTATATGTTTTCAATAATGAACACAAATCACAACCTTGCAACTATGACAGGCTAAAATCTCCATAGTTAGGGTTATGGGAACCATGGTGGATTAACTAGTTAGGGTTGCACAAACTGAGTCTAAAACCAAAAATAAATACTTATATTGCATTCTCTTCATCTTTAATGATTCTTAGCGGTGTACAACATTAGGAAGTGCCTGAATTCTTTACATGCTTTGGTCGAAGAGGTAGAAATTAGGAAAAGAGAATTATCACAGAGCATTGATCTTGATGATCATTGTATTAACTTGAGTTGTGGTCGCAGGATAGTTATATCTGGAACTTAGTGATAACGGTTAGTTTCAAAAGCTCATCAGACTTGGTCGATTAATTGAGGATAGTCATTCAGTGGGGATTGGTCGATCGTTTGAATGAATCTAAGTTATCAGTTCTATAAGTATTGGAATAGATCACGAGTGTATACCAAAAGTTTTTATGAATCCATGGGGAACACAAACCCTAGTTATCCTTTAAATACTGAATCACAAATATAAGCTTCACTGCTATTTATTTTTATTATTATTTATTATTAGAATTCCCCCATTGTGAAGTAATTACCATACAAGTTCATCTACCGACTATAATCTAGATCTTCCATATTCCATGTGGGTTCAACCCCAACCTATAAGTTTGGGTTCTTTATTGACAACGTCCGCTTCATACTTCAGTTGGAAGTGTGGTTTGAGCGTTATCAACTTGAAGTCATGCTTTTCCATCATCACTAAACTCGAATTGTAGAGTATTCATCATAAATCATAACTTTCATGACCATTCATCTAATAGGCATTTTAGATTTAAAAAGTTTGAAACATGATTTTGAAGAAAATAATATAAAACCAACCCATCCTTCATAAATCAATAATCAAAACTCAATTAAATCATACCCATAAAGAGAAATCACATTTTCATGCATTTGAGTAAAACCCCATAGACTTGAATAGGATGATTCATGATTTAAATTGAGATTTGGGAATGGGTGGGGAAGAATTTCACCCATTCTAAATCCCTACATACCTGGAAATGGACTGATTTCATTGTTCCTTGAATACCCACAAAGAAATTGGTGGAAACTTGGAGGAGAAGGCCTTGAATCTCCCTAAAACCTCTCTAAAGCCCTTGCATGAGGATTGGAATGCATAAAGGACTTAACTCATCTTATCATACTTAGAAAATATCCCAAACGACGTAGTTTAGGGTCTAAAAGCGTAGAAAAGTCGAAAATGCCCTTAATAAAATTTCCCTGAAAAACTTATTTGGACGAACCAACGACTGATCCCACGGGTCGTTGCATGATACCACAACTCGTGGTACCGAGTCGTTGAGTCCACTGCTTCACTTCATGATTCAAGTTCTTCCCACGACTCGACAGAACGAGTATTTGTATTAATCGACGGGTCGTTGGATCGACCGTTGTCAGCTCCTTGAGAAATTCTGAACTTCCCTTACCACAAGGCTAACCACGACTCTTGGTGTGTTCCAACGAGTCGTGGTCTCAATCCGTTGTAAGCACTGGACATCTTAACCCACAAGCAACGACTAGAAACAACGGGTCGTCACTACTCACCACGGATTGTGGGATGTCCCCTGGTGTCCCCATCAGCCTAAGTCAGCCATTCCTATGACTGTTAACAATGACTCGTTGTTCCTGAAAATGAGTTGTTACACCATCCGTTTTCACCACCGCCTCCATGAAACCCATACCACGACTTTTTACGACAACTCGCGGTATCCAACCATGAGTCTTTGAGTCGCCCATCTTGAGATATTTTTGTCAGTTTTCATGCACTTTTCAAATTCATCTCCTGGGTCTATTCTTAGCCTATCCCTGGGTATTACAATATCTATCCTTTGGAAACATTCATCCTCGAATGTACAATACAAGAAGCAAGAATAAAAATACAATTTATCATAGCCATATACTGATCATTTTAACCGAAATTTTTACGGGATGACTACCTACGAATAAAACCACATAGCTGAACTGATCTCCCAGTTCACACACACATTCATACATATAAAAGAAACTTGTACACATAAACTGAACATGAAAACTAGGTAGAGTCATAAGGAAAAAACTAATACCCAGAGCCGAAACTGAGCCGGTATAGAACAAATGTGGGCATCTAGCCATCATATCCGCTTCGGCATCCCACGTAGCTCCCTCAACATGCTGATTTCTCCATAAAACCTTAACTGAAGCTACTTCTTTGTTCCTCAACTTCCAAACCTGACGATCCAAGTTTTCAACGGAAATTTCTTCATAATTGAGGCTGTCTTTTTCCCCAATGCTGTCTACCGGGACTACCAAGGCTAGATAACCCAAACACCTTTTCAAAAGCAATACATGAAACACGACATGTACTAAAGCTAAATCAGAAGGCAAGTTCCAACTAATATGCCACTTTACCAACTCTTCTCACAACCTGGTAGGGGCCAACATATTAAGGACTGAGTTTGTCCTTTCCTTCCAAATCGCATCACTCCCTTCATGGGAGAATGCCCTAAAAAATGCCCAATCATCAACCTCAACTCAAGATCCCTCATCCTCGCATCCGCATAAAAGTTTTGGCAACTAGGGGCTGTTTTCAATCCTTCCCTCATTATCTTAACCTCCTCCGAGGCTTCATGAACCGAGTTTGGCCCTATCATTGTTGCCTTACCAACCTCGAACCATCTGATGGGAGATTTCATCTATGTCCTTAAAGAGCCTCAAACGGAGCCATCCAATGCTGGCATGGTAACCGTTATTGTCGAAAAACTCAATAAAAGGCAATGGTCGTCCCAACAACCCTATTATTGAAGTACCCGATCTCCCCATTTGGAACAATCTCTACCTTCTGATTTGAACGACCACCTTAGACTTTACTAAGATAGGATCCTCACCTTACCTAGATTTGTCCTCGGTCATCAAGAAAAATTCCTATCCATCTTGAACCATGACACCACACCTTATACTTAGAATCATGCTAAAAACTCAAAACGTTCAAATCCACCCGAAGCTCATCCGAGATCCTCTGGACTCAACCCAAATATGCAATTCAACCGTGAGACATACTTGAGACCTATTGGGATCATCAAACCACCGATATGAGGTTGTTTATATCAAAAGTTGACTATGGTCAAACTCAACTTCCTTAAAGTTCCCGACTTAACCAACAGTCCCACTTACTCCCGAATCACCTTGGGCCCCACGCAACTACCCAACTAAGTCATAAATCACCATACGGTACTATCAGAACTTTCAGAACCCAAATTCGAGCTCGTTAACTTGAAATGTTAACTTTGGTCAAACCTCTCAAACTTCAGACCTCCCAAACCCGAGAATCTTATCCAATCTTCATTGGATCATCTTGGAAATCTTGTCATCCATCCCCGCAAGCCACAAATAGAAAAATACAGATATGAAAAGGTTCAAACTAGGGAAATAGGTCAAAATCACGAAATTACCATGTGGGTTGTTGCACTTCTAGGTTTTGGCTAATCGTTGCACTATCTGAACTTCTACAGGCCTTGCACCTATAGCAGGGGTAGGGAGTTATCCTGGTGTACACATCTTAACTATCATTTTCATCTTGGAGAACATCCATAGAGACTAGAGTAAGGAAATCATGAGCACAAACTATTCAAGGAATCCAAGATGGGCATGTACCTGATATAACATGATTCTCATGAGCCGATAAGGCAGATCTTAAGGATGGAGTTTATAAAGCTGAGCATACTAAGGGGTATGAGTTCACATACGCAATGAGGGTCATGACATGAAGCTGAATTTTATGGGGTCATGGAGTAATGTTGGAATCGCTGACTGGCGGGGGTTTCCCATCATCATAGAGTTCTGAATGTAAGCATGGGTTGAGCGTAACATCATGCGACATATGAGAGAAACATCTAAATTAGAACGACTTAACTATCCCTAGGTACCATCTCTAGAACTTCTTTGCTAAAACCTAAGACCCGACATGACCCTTCACTTACCATATCTCTCTTAGATTAGAGCTACCATTCTAAGGCTCTAGGGCCCTTTGTTAAAGTTTCACTAATATCACTAGCTCCAGACTGCTCATTCACCTCCAAATCTATCACTGAATATTTCATACTCTTAGCAATAGCCTACCTCCCACAAAATAGATTTCATACTAAGGTGCATACAGGAATCCCTTACCTTGTACAGTAGGCTCTCAGAACTAGAAATCAGGATAGGTTCGATGGAAAAGATTATAACATACCTGAGACGTACATCTGAGGTCGACCACCACTTGCTCCTGACACCCTATGTTGAGAGAGTGGGCGACTTGCTGGAACTGTTGGAAAGAGATTCAGAGCACAACCTTTCTGACCATCCCGCTTAGCTGTAGCGCAATCCCTATGTTTATGACCGAGTTGGCCACAATAAAAGCAAATATCTAAACCTACCAAGCATTCTCCTCAGTGGTGCTTTCCGCAATGCCCATAAGTTGGGTAAGTAATCCTCTCATCTGGGGATTGTATCCCTGTGCTTGGGTTTTTGACTTCTAACAGATTTGAGAGTGACTCCCCCTACTCGACCCTTGTTGGGATGCCTCAAGGTCACCGACCCTGGGCCTCTTGTTCTCCCTCCTGCCCCCTCTATACTTCCCAACCACACTCGAGTTACCAACCTCCGATGGGCTCTCCTTCATGAGTCCTTGAGTCCCAATAGCTGTTGCTTCCCCTATAGGGTTCACCGGTATGATAGCCCGCTGGCCAAGCTGGGTGATCATAGATCGCATCAACACTCTAAGAGCGGCTCCAAGCTCTGCATCCATAACCTGCATGGAATCCATCGGAGTTGGTGGTGCTTGATGACTTCCATCATTGCTATGAGAAGACAAGTTTCTGCACACATGTATTGCACGAGTTAGAGGAAGGGAGAGAGTTAAACTCACGGCACAAGGTAGAATAATGAAGGAAGGGAACATATCCTAAACGTCTCATAGCCTCTTCATCATAGGTGTGGCCTGTTTCACACTCATGAAAAAGACTCTACTTAACATGGCTTTCAGACACCGTAGGACACTTCAAACCTATGGCTCTGATACCAAGTTTGTCACGACCCAAACATACAACCGGATCGTAGACACGGGACAAGGGACCCTGAGTGACCCCAAGTCAACCCATGACACATGCATACATCTAATCTCATTTAATACAACAAAATATTTAGCATAAACCATAGAGGAAACATAAGCATAGCATAATAACCGAAAGTACTGGCATATACATAAGCTGAGTTCTACATCTTGTCTGAAAGCCTCTAATACATAAGATGATTTGATGGGACAACATCCCCAACTAACCCGACCAATGCTAAAACATAAATAACATGAAAGTCTGTCAAACGACCCTCAGAATTGTAATCATGTTTTTCCATCATCACTAAAATCAAATTGTAGAGTATTCATCATAAATAATAACATTCATGAACATTCACCAAATGGGCATTTTAGATTTAAAAAGGTTGAAACATGATTTTGAAGAAAATAATATAAAACCAGCCCATAATTCATAAATCAATAATCAAAACTCAATTAAATCATACCCATAAAGAGAAATCACATTTTCATGCATTTGAGTAAAACCCCATAGACTTGAATAGGAGGATTCATGATTTAAATTGAGCAGCCCATAATTCATAAAATCAATAATCAAAACTCAATTAAATCATACCCATAAAGAGAAATCACATTTTCATGCATTTGAGTAAAACCCCATAGAATTGAATAGGAGGATTCATGATTTAAATTGAGATTTGGGCATGGGTGTGGAAGAATTTCACCCATTCCAAAACCCTACATACCTAGAAATGGACTGATTTCAATGTTCCTTGAATACCTAAAGAAATTGATGGAAACTTGGAGGAGAAGGCCTTGAATCTCGCTAAAACCTCTCTAAAGCCCTTCCATGAGGATGGGCATGCATAAAGGACTTAACTCATCTTATCATACTTAGAAAATATCCAAAACGACGTAGTTTAAGGTCTAAAAGCGTGAAAAAGAAAATGCCCTAATAACATTTCGTGAAAAACATGTCCTGGACGTGACTAACGACCGACCCCACGGTCATTGCATGATACCACGACTGCAGTACCTAGTCGTTGAGTCCGCCGCTCACTTCATGCTTCGTGTTCTTCCCACGACGATAGAATGAGTCATTGTATTAATCGACGGGTCGTTGGACTGGGACAAGGTCGCACCTTGACCAAATTCTAAACTTCCTTATCAGAGCCTCACCATGACTCGTGGTGGCTTCCAAATGAGTCATGGTCTCAACTGCTTTTGGGTTAATCGACATCTTAACCTACAAGCAAATTACTTGGGAAATAACGAGCCATCACTATCACCACGAATCATGGGATGCCCCGCGGTGTCCCTTATTAACCTAAGCTCACCATTCCTTTACGATCTCTCCCGCTAACAACGACTGTTGTTCCGAGAATGAGTCGCTACACCATCCGTCACCGCCTCCCTAAACCCATACCACGACTACTTATGGTTTGACCTCAGGGTATCCAACTATGAGTCATTGAGTCGCCGTCCTCGAGATATTTTTGCGTTTTTTTCTCGCACTTTTCAAATTCATCTCCCTGCCCATTCTTAGGACTTCCTAGAGTATTAAATCTTGTGACCACCTTCTCCGAAGATGCTCATGAGCAACAGGCATTGGTCAATAGAAACAACTGTGGTGTAAGACTAATTAAAATTAACAATCAACACAAGAGTATCAAGCTCTAGTCTCCGGCAATGGCGCCATTTTTTATAACGTCTGTAAAATATACTCTTCATGCAAAGAGTATAAACGGTTATGATGTTAAAGCACCCTAGACTAGTGAATGATAAGCATGAGTGTTATGTGAGAAATTGAATTTAGCTTGCACCACATAGGAATAACATGGAAATAAATATGTTATGTGAGGATTGAAATGTACAATAGAATATAACATCTAATTTGGCTAACTACGATGGCAAAATTACAAAGGTTGTTGAAAAGAATGTGAAAGACTAGAGGTGTGGTGTGGATGATATGCTAACCGAATAGTGTCATGCTAGGTCATCTCATATGTCCATTTAGTGTAAATAATATTAGAAAAATGCTGCAAATGTTTTTCATCCTCATAAATAATTCTTGCAAGAGTTCCTATTAAGCTTCTAGACACCATTAACTCAACCCGATCGATTTGGATTAATAGCTACACAAATTTCTAGCTATTAGCTATTAATTAGGAGTGAGAATGTAATTTTGTCTATTTTCGCCCCAATTTCACAATCTCTCATCCATACCCACCATTAAATTCTCTATCAATACTCAATTCTTCTTTTTTTGGCAACAATAAAGTAAGAAAATTATGACCGTATCTATAACAATGGATGTTCAATTATAGATTGAGAGAATCTAACGTATTTACACTCATCCAACACACCACACTCTAGCAATACCTACTTAATTAAGCATTCATCACTCACTGAGCCACCTAGTTAATAATTGTCATATATGAGCAAGAAATCAAAAAGAGAAATGAGAAACAAACTGCCAATCAACAATAGCAGCAGAAAATCAATTTCACCAAGAAGTCTTCTACTACTGGTAGTCCCTTCATGGAGAAAATAATAGAAAACAGTACTTGTCAAATCGTTGTTCCCAGCTCCTTACTTCTTCTCATATGAATGTTCTAAAGCTGCAACAGAAATTGATCTGCATACACATTTTCTAGAAAATACTGCAAATGCTAATATTTTTTTTTTTGTGCTCAACAGCACTCACCTACATGACGCGGCTCAGCACCAGCTTGAGAGTACCACGTTTGCCGGTCACACTCGTGAACCGTCGGCTCCAGTTTGTTTCGCCCGATTCCTGCGTCACAGGCGATTCCTCCGCCGTTTTGCCGGCCCGCACCCGCATGTCACCGACACTTTTCTCTTTGATACAAAAATTCAAAGCCAACCGATGGAAATACCGGTGAGTCACCGCTGTAAGGTCCGTGTTTGTCTCGTTGCTATCATTCCCATATGCAAGAGTCTGCCATTTCTACAACATTTAGCCGGTGTTTCGCGATCTCTTCGTTGAAGCACCTAAGCACTGATTCCTCTTCTTTTCCCTTTCTTCTCTTTTCTCCAAATCGTATATCTACACAAAAAGGAAAAAGGGCATAAAATCCATCTAAAACAATTTTAAAACTAGACTAAAGTTCATGCTTAAGAGCTTAATGAGTTGGTAAATTACCAACTCATGAAAAGTTGTGCTCGTCGGTCACCCATTTCCTACCTTAAGGCCGGGAAGATGTTTGTAAGGGTTGATGTACCATCTAGTTAGGGTTAAGGATGCTACATTCCGAAACTCATGACCTCGTTAGCGGCGGTAGTATATGCCTTGAAGATTTAGGAGAAACTATCCATGGGGTCCAGTGATGCGCTTACAAACCAAAAGCTCATAAAAGACATGTTTACCTGCATAGATCTAAATCTATGCCATAGGAGGTTGTTGAGCTTTGAAAGATTATGATATGAGTGTCCTTTACTATCCAGAAAGGCTAATATGGTATGATGCTCTTAGCAGTTTTCTATGGAGAGTGACCCATGTAGAGGAGAGGAAAGAGTTAGTGAAGGATGTGCATTGGATTGCCTCACTAGGAGTTCATCTTGTTGGACTTGACAGACAAGGTGTCATTGTTCAAAATGGATCGTAATCTTCAGATCGCAGGTAAAAGCTAGACAAGACGAGGATCCTATTTTAGTAAAGTTGAAGGAAGCCGTTCAGAATTAGAATGGATGTCTTCTCCCAAGGGGGAGATGGGGTACTACGATATCAGGGTCATTTGTGTGTATCGAGAGTTGATGACTGAGGGAGCTGATGTTGCATGAGGCTCATGGTTCCAGAGATGTCGAGATATCCAAAGATCTCCACCAAGATGTACCGTAACTCGTGGGAATTTGGCTGGTGGAATGGCATGAAGAAGGACATAGAGGAGTTTGTGGCTAAGTGTTTGAATTGTCAACTGCAAAGGTTGAGCATCAGAAACTTGGAGGTATGCTTCAATACATTAGTATCTCTACTTGGAAGTGGGAGGAAATCAATATGGAATTTATTACAGGGTAGCCTCGTACTCGTCAACAATATGACTCTATTTGGATAGTTATAGATAGGTTGACTAAAGTGCCTTCGCCTACTAACCAAAACTACCGATTCAATGGAGGATGATGCTAAGTTGTACATTTGGGAGTTAGTGTAGTTTCATGGAGTGCCCTTTTTCAACATATTAGATAGAGGTACTCGCTTTTACATCCCAGCTTTTGGAGATCATTTCGTAAGGGACTTGGTACTTAGGTTATGCTTAGCACAACATTTCACCCGTAAATAGGTGTGGTCATGGCCAGCCGACCATTCATACTCTTGAAGAAATGTCGAGAGTGTGTGTGATTGATTTCAAAGGTAGTTGGGATAATCATTTACCTCTCATTGAGCTTGCATATATAAAAACAGCTACCATTCCAAAGATTCAGATGGCTCCTGCTTGAGGCTCTTATGGGCGTAGATATAGATTGCCTATTGGTTGGTCTAAAGTCTGTGAAGCTGCATTTATAGGGCGTATCTGGGCCCATGAGGATATGGAGAAGGTTCAACTTATAGGCGAAAGGTTGAAAAATCCAAGAGTTGCCAAAAGTCCTATGCGAATGTGAGAAAAGAGCTTGAGTTTGAAGATGATTAGGTGTTTCTAAAGGTATCTCCTATGAAGGGAGTGATGAGATTAAAACAAAGGAAACTCACCCTCGTTATGTTGGCCCACAACACTTTTGAGACGGTTGGCAAGGTGTAGCATATGCGTTGGAGTTGCTCCTTAGATTTGGCTTCAATGCATCCAAGAGCCTATGTGTCGCTTGAAGAAGTGCATGGGTGATCCAACTTTGGTTTTCCCGGTGAGAGCGTAGTAAAGGATAGTCTTAGCTATGAGGAGGTTCCAAGAGAAATACTTGATCGTCAGTTCGAAAGCTATGAACAAGGAAGTAGTTTCAAAGAAGGGGTTTTGTTGAGGAATCAACATGTTGAGGGAGCTATAGGAGGTCGAATTTCTTCTAGCTTAATTTCCCGCCTGAGGTATCGCTCTCTCCTAGTACTCTATTCGCTATGTTCAGATTATGTGCCCCAGCTTCTTTTTTATGTCATGTATGTACGTGTGATTCATGAATTCAAATATCATGTAGTTCAATCCGTATTAGTCACTCCGTTAGATTTCGCCTTTAAATGTTTAGTATTTGGTGACGCCCCACTATCGCCTATTCAAGATGTTTACCCATATAATTTTAGGATGAATGTTCCTATGAGGAGATATTGTAATACCCCGAATCCTCAAGATTGACCCGAGGGTTGTACTGGGAGAAAATAGGAATTTCTCGCACTGTGTCACCGGATGAGTTGTCCAATGAACCATGAGGTGCACCACGAGTCATTAAGGACTCGTGGAGGAAAAGAAAGTTCTGCTGATTTTCGGGCCCGGGGTTGACCACTGGTGAGCTAGCCACCTGTGGTCAAAGCCACGCAGTCATAAAGCTGGTCATGGTCGAGTTTGACTTGATGTTGAAGGGTTTGGCAAGGTACTCAAATGGGTTACCACCACGAGTTGTGGCATCCCTCGTGGTTTCCAACAGAGGTATAGTTTCTAGTATTTGCAATGGGAGAACGCCACGAGTCGTGGTTATGTGGAATAAGCTCGCCCATTCCCTCATTGGGATCGGCAATATGATTTTTCCTGCAAATTTAGTAAGGGCTTTTCCGTAATTCCTAAGTTCCTAAGACCTAAACTACATCATTTTAAGCTCAGATAGGTGTGTTTTAAGAGGGTTTAACTCATTCTAAACCTATCCCTCTCCATGCAGTCAAGGTTAGAAGTTTCTGGGTGTGATCAAGGTGAAGTTCATTAATTCTTTCTTCAATTTCCTTTGGGCATTCAAGAGGGTTGTGAAATAAGAAGTATTCGTGTATGTAGGTTTATGAATGGGTGTATCCATCCACTCCCATGCCCAATTCCTTCTGAAATTCATGGAAATTCCTAACCCAACTTGTGAATTAGCTAATTTTATGAAATTAAAAAAAGCAAGAAATTTAAAATTCAGAAATTTAAAAACTTAAAAACTTCAATTTTAAAAAATTAAATCATGTTTTCAAAGTTTTAAAAATTATGATGCCTAATTATGAAAGTTCATAAAATGTTGACATTATGACATGTGTTTTCAAGCATGATGAGATTTATACGATAAATGTATGATTTTGAATTACGCATGTCTACTGTGTTTTTGACTATCAAGGTCTAGTTCAAGTATGTTTAAGTTTGGGCAAGCCCGTATGATTAAGTATGTTTCATGATTCATCTCGATTTCATGTTATTAGTTTTGTCACATGGATTTTGGAGTCTAGACTCTACTCTTTTAAGCTTGTGGTATGCTCTGAGCCAAGGATCCTCATGTTATGTTTTCAAATTATTCATGTATTATTATGATTAAGCCACCGCAAGGTGATGGTTCAAATAAGGAAAATGATGGAGAGAATATGCATGTTTTTGGGAGTAGTGCCTAACACCGAGTAGCTAAGGGTCACCAAACTTGTTCCCTCGTAAATACGTGCCAATGTAGGTATGATCGACTTATTTTGGTACCTCCTTTTTGAGCTTCCCTATTCCCAATGGGCTTTTCATCTTTATATCGATATCATGTGCATCCTGCCCGTCGCTTTTTTGGATGCTCCAATCCTACCGGAGTGGGTTAAAAACATCATGCCACTATCGTGGTAATGGCTTATATGATGAGTCTCCCATTGTTACCATGATTTCGCTTATACATGTTCATCACTATGATATCATGTTTTCGTTGAGGTTTAACCTAATGTTTAGCTTTACTTATGAATAATCGGGCCAGCCTTGGGCAAATTGATTCGCTATGATATTGGCTATTTTTAAAATCATGTTTTCAAATAATAGCATGCAAGCCTCACCCTCGGCCCTTATGATGAAATGTTTTATGATATGCATGATTTTTTATTTTTACTTACTTAGCGCTTTACTTACCTTGCATACTCGGTACATTCCATGTACGACTCGCGTAATTTATGTTGGTATCATTTAATAACATGTGCTCCGATATTCAAAGCTGAGCCCCACCGTTATCCAAATTCTCATAGTAGTACCTTCCATCTCGAGTTGGTGAGTCCTCATCCTTCGAGACCCTTTATCGCTGTATTCGCATCTTTAGTTTTAGTTTTAGTGAGTTAGTTGGGATCTGTCCCATCAACTCATTAATATGTAGAGGCTTATCGTACATAGTTATATGTTGAGCTTTAGATGTCATGTTCATGCCATAGGTCAATTTGAGCCTCTCGGGTTCTTTTTTCCGTGTCTCGATCCAGCCTATGTTCGTGTCATGACAAAGAAGGATCATTGGAGCAAGGTAAAATCCAAGTTGACGACATCGCGGTAAGGGTTAGATTCTAGTAACTAAGTGGAAACGTAGCCGCAAAGAAAATCCACAAAAGAATCATATAAACAACCAACTAGAAAGAGGATAGTGATGTCACACTCCAAAACTGGGGGAAGGAGAAACTAGCTCTCGACTCAAAGGTGATCAAGAAACTGACTGTATAATGTCTATACCTATAGAATAAAAGCTAGTTGGGCCACCTTCCACGATCTTGATTTATGAAAAAAGCAACCGGAAAGCTCAATGTGCTATAATAAGATAAATTGCACAATAGAATACCGACAAGACGACACAACCAAAATAGCTATACAACTAGTCCACATAAGCCTCTAGAGAGTAATAAGAGGAAAAGCATAAGACAAAGCCCCGACATATCCAAACGCACACAAAACTAAAATAAACAACACTCGGGACATGGCTCCTAAAAGAGGGGAGTTACTACCACTATCCCGCGAACTTTGGTTCCTAAATGCTGCCTAACGGTTCTAAGCCTCTACCGTTATCGGCAAAGACGATTGGGCAAAGAAAAAGGGTCCCTAAGCTAAGAGACATCAAGTATGAATGAAATGTACTAGTATGAAAGGCTACAACTGAAAATACGTATAAATCCAAAATATTAAAGTCGAGAAAACATAGAGCCAAATCAAGAATCTCGAAATCGATGGCGTGAGCTAAATGTAACACATTATATAAACATAACTAAGTAGGAACATCTGCAAGTCACAACATCTTACTAATAAGTTACACAGTCCATAATCAAATACTGATCCACCTAAATCAAGCAAATATTGTCATGCGGTGGCTCCAACTTGGGGCTGTCATAACTATGGGACAACCGCCCCACCGCATGTGTCAAGCTCCATGCGTGAAGTCATAAGTCTCATATATCAAAGGACAACCGCCATCAAGATGTACTGTGCCGCAGTTAGGTTATAAGTCTCTTATAATCAAATAAGCCAAAGGACAACCGCCCACCAAATATACTGTAAGTTTCTGATGAGATCATAAGTCTCATATGATCAAATATGCCAAAGGACAATTTCCCATCAGATTTACTGGTCGATGGTGAGGTTGTAAGTCTCATATCATCATCATAAATAAAATTTATGTAGCTTACATCGAGCCAATCAAACATACTTTGCATAACAAAATGAAAATCATAGTACTCGATGGTAGGCCTCCTTTGTAGCATACAACTACAAGTGAGTGCATATAACATGTTAAGATAACACTTCATACATAAACGCATGTATTCTAGACTCATAAAGATCATAAGAAGATGCATAGTGACCTGCATGACTTTCAAAAAGATGCATAAATAAAGTTTGAAGGGACCTTTGAAAACCCGAAAGCTCGCTAATTTGATGATTGGATTATGAGAGGAAATAGGGGCCCCCTTTTGCCTTGGTATACTCCACAACATAAGCATTAAAAGGGTAAGCAACCATGTTAAGGCTTTTCAATTTCGGTGGTCTCATTTTCTCTTACTTGGCTTGGAATTGTTTCTTTAGTGTTAAGTTCGTTCACAATTTAGCGATTGACTTTCACTTTTCGCCCGTAAAACCAAGTTCTAAACACGCATAATATAAGATACATATAATATGAAAAATAATATCATCTCATCGTTCCTACAATAAGGGGACTTCACAGTTGATTTAAAGCTACAACAACAATCATAATCAATGCATCTTTCACTCTACAATTGATCGTTTCATTACTTTCTATCATTTAAGCATAATGTTAAGTGTTTACTCATGACAGAATCTTACTTGCCTCAACATGATTTTAATGACTTGAATATATTATTCCCTTTCAATGGTACACACACTTACTTGAAAAATAAGGACGACGGCGCCTTTACATACCTTGCTCTCGATAAGTTTTTCCTTGCCACTTTTCCTTCAACAAGCATTACTTAGCCTCTTCAATTAATTGAGTTTATAACTAAGTGACAAGACTGCTTTTTGAGACAATTTATCCAGTCAAAACACCACACCAATAAGCAGTCACAACACAAATAAACAAAGCAATATTTTTATATTTCTTACTTCAACTTGTTTCTACAACTTTGAAGGCCAGAATCGTGTGAATATTACCTAACATTCCTCATGAACAACCCCACAAATATAGAGTATGTTCTCCACAAAATACATCTTCTAACCTAAAACGAGCATCACTTCAACAATAACAACCAAAATGGAAACCCAACATAGCCTACAACTTCTAGCTTTATCTAGGATTTTTAGGAATGTTTCGATACTGGAATCACTTCTAGCTTTATCTAGATTTTATGCGCCTCGTTTTTTCCTACGAGTTTAGTAAGGGCTTTATGTAATTTCTATGATCCTAAGGCCTAAAATACGCTATTTTAAGCTCTGATTAGTGAGTTTTAAGAAGCGCAAGTTCATTATAAGCCATTACTACATGCATGCAAGCTTAGAGGTTTAGGGAGGGTTATCAAGTCTAGTCCTTCCAATTCTTTTCCTCAATTCTTATTTGGGAAATCAAGGAGATTGTAGAATCGCATTCTCTGTGTATGCAAGGCTATGAATGGGTGCACAGTCCACACTGTGTCGACTTCCTCTTAACTCATGACAATCCTAATTGTTGAATCTATTGGGGTATTACGCAATGTGTGAATTCTCCATGTATTGATCATGGCAATGACCCAAGTATGTTTCTAACATTGTTTTATGATCTAGGGGATTTTGTGTGACTATTTTAAATATAAGTTTATAGATTTGATTTTTAAATCTAATTATGAGAAATTATGAATGTGTATGAAAAGTCATGCTTATCATTTCATGATATCTTGATCTTATCTAGCCCAATTATGATTTATTCTTAATGATTCGATTTCTCTAAAGTACTTATAATGGATTACGAGAGATGTAAAGTTTACATGTTTACAAGTATGATTGGATTTCATGATTTATGGATTTATGACTTTGAAAATTCATGGGCCCTCGTTTATGGATAAACATGTATTTTAAATAAATATCAATGATGATGTTATTTATTTGGCCATGAACTTCATGAATGATGTTAAGGAAGCATTATACGAAATTTCTAAGCATGTTTTTGGGAGCAATGTCTAGCACCAAGTAGCTCGATGTTTAAAGGACTAGGTCGTGTCTCCGAACTATGTGCCATCGTAGGTTTATTTATATATATTCCAATATTAATGGATCCCCTCTTTGTGATATCACGTATTGTACGTCCCTTGCCTAGTAAGCCTGGGACGACTCTGCCCACTTAAGTGAGATAGTGAGGCATCATGACAGGCTCTATCATAATGGTGCCGCTATCAAGAGTCCTCCCATTGTTCCACATGATTTATACATGGTTATGTTTATGAACTTTGGCTCAAGTCATGTTTAATAAGGCTTATCTTATGATATCAATACGAATGATTTACAAACGTTTTGAAAACCTTGAGCCCTATATTTATATCATGATATTTACGTGAGTGATCATGCTGTCCTACTCATATGAATCCTTATGTATTTTTTTAACTCTCTATTTTACTTACCTGATTACTCAGTACATTTCACATATCGACTCCCATACTCTATGTTATATCGTTTCATGATACAACTCCGATATTCGTATCACTCAAGCAGCAACCACCCTCTAGGAGTAGCATATCCATTTTAGTTGGTGAGTCCTCATCTCACGAGGACCATTCCTTATATGTTGTCTTTACATTTTAAGTTTATGATTTAGAGAATTAGTTGAGGTCTGGCCCCATCAACTCATCATATAAGTGAGGTTTTCAGTATTATTGTAGATTATAGCTGCTTCATACATTGTATGTTCGTAATTCCTATTATGTTCGACTTTTGCCATGTTTATTATGTTGATATTCCTGATTTTAATATTATTTAGATGTGGTCGCTACGGATCGACTTGGAGTCTCTCGTGATACTTGTCCCGTGTCTTGATCCGGGCCTATGCTCAGTCATAACAAACTTGGTGTCAAAGAAATAGGTTTTGAAGTATCTCAGGTTTCGAAAGCCATGTTAAGTAGAGTATTTTTCATGGGCGTGAAGCGCGCCACACTTATGATAAAGAGGCTACAAGATGTTTAGAAAAAGTTCCCTTCTTTCATGATCTAAGTCGTGCAATGAAATGTCACTCGATCCTTCTAACTGTGCTATACTCGCTTGCGCACTATGACTCCCGCAGTTAATTGAAGGAGAAATGGGAAAAAATGACCACGAGGACGGAAATGAGACAAAAATGTTACGGGCACCACCACCCCATGAGCATATACCCAAGCCACTTGCCCACGCAGAGCGCCGTGTGGTATCCATTCGATGTTACTTGTGCCTTAACCGCCCAAGTCAATCAACAGTATTAGTGCATGTCCTATTGAATGGGAATGGGTGACAACGAGTTAGAGATACCCCGAGGATGAACCCTCCCTAGTTCCTTGATCAATGGTGGACGAGGATCCACATGAGTTTATCAATGTGGTTCTGAAGATCACCCCGATCATGGGGTGACCGGAGAGAAGTGTGCCGACCTAGACTCTTATTATCTAGCAGGTTGCTCATATCTAGTTAAAAGTAGTGGGAAAGATAGCCTGATTGGGGAGAAGGTCCCACACCTGGGAGGAGTTCCATATTGCATTTTTGGATCGGGCCCCTCGTGAGATAAGGGAGATTAAAGCACGGAGTTCATGAACCTCAAGCAAGGGAGGATGAAAATCTAGGAGTATGCATTGAGTTCACCCATTTGTCCAGGTATGCCCTAAAGCTATTGGTCGATCGTAGGCTCGTGAGATTTGTACATGGTGTGGCGTACTACTCGGATAAGGATTGTAGGGCCATGCTTCATCGGGATATTTACTTTCCCCAGAGATTTGCATGCCTAGCAGATGGAGTTGGTTCATCCGAGAAAGAGAGAGGCCAAGATGACTAGGACAAAGATGGTTATAGGTTCTCTGTGAGATAGAAGGCGGACATTGCTGCCAGCCGTATCATAGGCCATTAGCTCCAGCCGCCATCACCGCCATCGTCCCATCCATACCCGCAGGTGACCGTAGGAGTAGCCTGTGTTCGAGGGACCAGAGGTGGATGCAAATAAAGTGCACCTTGGCCTGAAGGAAGTGTGGCAACAAATACATGTGAGAGTTCTTGTTGGGATCGGATATTTGTTATGGTTGCGGTAGATTCGCCACATGCGCCAAGAGTGTCCCTTGGCTAGACAAAGGTGATGGTAGTGGTTGTGCTCAAACTACCAAATAAGGGAAGAAGACCAAAGACACCCATCCTAACAAGGTGCATCCACCAATGGAGGTGGCGGTTAGTGTCGAGCCGGTTTTATGCCCTTGCCTCCCACCAGGAGCAGGAGACTTCACCATATGTGGTTATCGGTATGTTACGAGTATTCCATCTTGATGTATATGCATTGATAGATCCAGGAGCTACTTTGTCTTTTGTGATGCCCTGTGTTGTTAGTAGTTTCAAAGTCAGTCCCGAAATCTTATTGTTCAAAGCCCATAAGTTCTAATCGTGTTCCAACACATATAACAAAACATATGTTCTAGATTTATGGGACCCATATGATCTACATATACTTTAAAACAAGGAAGAAAATTCATATATGAGCATATGAATAATTAATGAATTCCCATTTGAAATTCTAGGAAAACTCATGGTGAAAGTCCTACATTCATGTTGTTCACGTCTCATACACCTAATTTAAGAAGGTATAAGTAACTTCATAAGCATACACGACTATCAACCACGTCGGGTCTTATAATTCAAGCAGCAAAAACATGGGAGAATTCATTCATAATTTAAACACTAGAACATGTTTTTCTAAAATTAAGAGATTTGCTTTAATAAAAAGTTTGGGGCGCAAGGATGAAAGGATATCCTTGTTGAAAACCACATACTTGATTAGAAGAAATCCCACTTGAACATGAACTCTAAAAGCCTTTGAAGAAACCTCAGTTGAAATCCTTCTGAGTCTTGAGAGAGAAGAGAAAGAAGGGTTTGAGAGAGTATCTGAGGGAATGAGAGTTTATCTAGAAGAAACCTCCTTAAATGTCTCATATAATACTCACAATGACGTAGTTTAAGTTAGAAACATAGGATTTATGAAAACACCCTTGAAAATTAATAGGAAAATCCACGCCCGCCTCCCTACGAGGCACTCTAGAGTCGAGGGCTGGGATACCCACTGGCCGTGCCAAGTCTTGGAGTGCATTGGAAATAGCCTCAAAATCCTTTGATGCATTTGTGATTGATCTTAATGCAGTCAAGAAGACCAATCCACTTGTGGCTCCGCCATTACCAATGGGTTAACAAACATTCTCATCATTCCACGACCGACACGACGAATCATTACTTTACTCGGGATGACTTGCTCATGTCCTTTACCACCTGGGCTAACAAACATGTTCATCATCAAACGACCGACACGATCGGCCACTACTTTACCGGGATGCAACCTATCATGTCCACTTGTCATCAAACACCAGCCCACATCCTTCAAATCCTTCCAATGACCGACACAACGGGTCGTTGCTACACAAACGACTCATTGATTCATCCTTTGCCACTATTGATAGGGATCCCTTCACTCCGCACCCTCTTGACCGCTTGCCACGAGTCCGACTTTGCCTCGTTGGAATCACATAACGCAGCCTATCATGACTATTCGAGGATAATTTCAGCCTCTAAATTTTTCTTTTAAGTTTGGGGTCATTCTTTGAAAGTTTCGGGGTGTTACAATATCTTCCCTTGGGAACATCTGGCCCTTGAATGTTAGCTAGACACACTAAAAACTGGGGAATGTATATCCCCAAATACGGAACATTTAAACCAAACTTATGGGGTCTGACTCGGCCGATCTTGCATATCTCAACTCGAATTTCTAAATTGTACATGCATACAAAGCATAAGAGGGACTGAAAGACGTGAAACTAACATGGAACTTAGATAGAACACCGAGAAGGATTTTCTCGATCAGCACCGAGGTACTGACTGGCCATCATTCTCAAATCGCTTTCGATACCGAGCTAGAATTCATGATATCTCGGTTCAATCAAAGTGGAAATGGACTCCTAAGCACGAATCATTCATGAAATCTAAAACTGAGCACATACATAAGGTAACCTGACCTACTGAGCTAGTAAAGAACCTTCTAAAGACTGAGTTTGAGCTAAACATATTGGAAGACATGAGTTAGCGCACATAAATGGTTCATAACATGAAGATGAGCCTTAAGATTCTTAGAGGCACTAGCACTTCTTCCTGCTGCTATCTATGTTCTAGGAGTCTGAACATAAGAATGGGTAGAGCATATTTCAACAAAATACAAGAGAAAGATTCAACCTGAATTGAGCCAACCCGCAGGAGAACTTATTAGCAATTTAAGATCCGCCGGCTTGTCTCACATACTTGTCATCTCCCCCTTATATTTAAGTCATCATTCTAAGGGTCTTGAATCCTTCTTAAGGTCGTGGATAAATCATCAACTCTTAGCCCTCCTTCACCCTAACATTCACCGCAAAACTCCACTCACAACCATTTACACCACACATCGACAATCTCTTCTCAACAAACACCATAGATTTTCTTATTGAATACTAGGATTCTAGGGCTAGCAACATGCAAAGAGTAACACAAGAAATTCATAACATACCTATGACTACTTCTGAGACTTGCCCTTATCCCGATGTGCCGCTGCAGTAGGAGCAGCTTGGCGCTGTCCACTACCCGCGCTAGATGATGCCCCCGCCGGAATGCGCGATTCACAGAGCTATCAAGAGGTGGCCGAGACTCTATACTCGCCGCTTAGTCATGCGCAATCACTATGCATGATCCAACTGGGGCCGCACCACAAAACAAACATTTGAGGCATTCATGGTTTTCAAATAAGTCACACTTACAACATGGATATAATCTCCTTACCGGGTCCGTAATGTGACATTGGCCGTTGAAGGTGCCGGGGCCGATGATCTCTCGCCGAGGCATGGCGTGACCACCACTCGGCCTCAAGGGCAAACTCGAATCTCCTATCCTAGCCCTCTTGGCCTTCTCTTTTCCTTCACTTGTTCTCGCTTCTATTTGTTGAGAGAAAATAAAAAAACATGGAAATTTATGTTCTGTGCAACATGGCAGCTCGCACTTTTTGAACAAGGAGTTTGGACACTCCATTCACGACCCTTCTCACACGAGCCCTCTTGCTCACCATCTCTGTGGCATACTTGGACAGCTGGTAAACTCCAATGCATATCGGACAGCTTATGCCGTTTCTATCTCAAGTTGATGAACTCTACCGCCTTTCCCTTCCTCAACTCCCTAAGGAAAAACCTATCCAGGAACGCATTCATAAGCTCATTCAAAACTAGGGGGATGCTCCAACTCCCCGAGTATCTCTCTCCACCGACAAAACCATATGTGAGTGACTCATTTAAACTAGTAGAAGACAAGCATGTGCTCTCCGTTTCTCTCACCCCCATGATTCGGTGATATTTTGGACTTCCTTAAAGAACTCACACGTCCTCATCTACCTTGAACCTAAGAATTTGGGTGGATTCATTCCGAAGTCTCTTATCTCAGCTGCTTCACGTTCCCATTCTGGGGAACATGAGCCATCGTGACACTCCTCAAGGTCATGGCTCAGGGACATGTGAAAGGCTTTAACTTCCCACATGAGGCATGGAGCACATCCATCGTGCTTGGCCGGGATCAGGGCTTGGCCGGGCGCCTGCTACTCATTTCCTCTTCCATTCGTTCGCTTGGGAGGTATTATTCCCATGAAAAGAAGCACTGTTTATAGGAATCATAGAGTTTCATACTTACACACATAAGAACGCTGAAGTAAAGGGAACATTCCTAAAACATTCATAGCCTTCTTCGCCATAAGTGGGCACGTCTACACCCATGAAACAATCTACTTTAACGCGGCTGCACACCCTAGGACACTCTAAACCTTTGCTTTTATACCAAGTTTTTTCTATCCCGAACATTGTCCTATTCAAGACATGGGACAAGGAACCCCGAGAGGCTTCAAGTCAGACCACGGCATGATCATAACATAACAAGAACTAGACAATAACTAATGTAATCAAGAACGAAAGCATAAGCCAACTAATACATAAAGCATAATCAAGATAAAACTTTGATACATCAACCGAATCTATTTGCACATGTCTAAAATCCTATACTACACTGGGACAGTTGTTAGGAGAAGCCCTACCAACTATTATTACAATCGATTAATGCTAAAATCAAAACTAAAAACATAACGAAAATAGGGAATGTAGATAGTGTCCTCGGGAGATGAGGACTTACCACAACTAGCCGAGATGGGAATGGGGCATATCTAACCACACGTACGATTATGGAAACCCTGGGTCTATTATAAAATAATATAGCACATAAAGTATGCGGTCGCATTTCTGAATGTACTGAGGTGCGGGAAGGCAAATAAACTAACATGCAAGTATACAAGAGGTAAGCACCGAATGTAAAAACCGATTTGAAATACAATGACCTCTTCGAGATAAGCACATGTACGATGAAGCCTTTATGCTAAAACATTTATTGAAATATAATCAAACTGATGCATAGGGGTCATGTGCCGAACATATACCGAGAAATGAAGTTGTAATCGCTCATCATACACTTTATCGACCATCTACCTGATAATTGAGACCCAATTCCTCTAAATCTAATTTAAACTGAAATTTGAGTCTATAGAGAGTTGAACTGAACTGATATCATGGGCTAAGCTAAAGGAGACGCTCTCTACTATGGAGTGTCCCTGACTGACTAAGGGAAACATCTTCGGCTAATGAGAATCCCCGATTTATATAAGGGAGATGTTCTCTCGCTAGTGAGAATCCCCCGGCTCCGAGCTAAGGAGACATTCTCCGCTAACGAGAATTCCGACCGAGCTAAGGAAGACGTTATCTACTAGTGAGAATCCTCGACTAAGCTAAGGGAGACAATCTTCATAATGAGAATCCCCTGACTGAGCTAAGGGATACTTTCTACTAATGAGAATCCCCGTCTGAACTAAGGGAATACTTAACCGGATCGAGGGAAACATTCTCAACTATGGAGATGTCCCGATAACTAGAACATGGACTTCACTAGTCCGACGTCATTTGCCTCATCTAAGTCACTTCCGCTAATCGTAGACAAGAGTGTCTAACTATATACATCATACTCGAATATCATAATCGGATTCATTTAGAGTTGGATACAAGACACTTTTTCTTTTGATTTCAGAAAATAAGTATTAGAGTCGTATGTTAATGGTACAAGCCGTGCTAAGAATCATGACAAGTTTTGATGGTGAACTGGAAGAATGTAACTTCCATAAAACTCTCGCATAAGCCGCACCACAATGGTATGAGCCGTAACCGGAGTCGTTGAAATATTCAAAGGAATTGCACAGTTGCGAATTATACGTATGGATTTACGAATCTTGGCAACCATGTACGAATTGTACTGTGAGCAATGGTGAACTTCATAGGATTTTTAGTACTAAGGAGAACTTTAGACAATATGAGTCATGGTTTGTGCGTTCGGGTCTGTTCTGATGATCACACGCAAGTGCACGTGGTCGAACAAGCAGTGCGGCCTGGCAAGCTAAGTATCGATCCCAAGACTGGACTACGGGGCCAAATCTACTCAAGTGTCAATTTACCGTAACTCTAAAAATGCGTACAAAGAATGTAAAGAAAAGTTTTTATTTTATGGTTTTAATTTTATACTAAGTCTAAAATGAATATACAAGTGAGTCTGAACTATGAATGTGAGCATGTTGAGGTTGAAACGAATATGTAAAGAAATTAATTATCGATACAAATTGGTTAATTTTCCAAGCTAGTTGGAACTTATGCCTATGGTTAAAACTCTCGTATTTAACCCAACTTAAGAATCATGAACCTTCCACCCACTTTCTCGATAAGAAGCACCATGTTCTAGCCATACAAACCGATTCCACAATTGATAATACGACTTTCGGTGCATATTTCTATCCCGGTTGCAATCAATTTTCAATTCTTCCCAAACTAAGAAAAGATCATATCCTATTAATTCACAACTTTCTAATTTTGTGCTCTCTCAAATGAAACCGACTTTATAGATTTACATCAACATTGGCCAAACATTAATGCGCAGTAAGAACAAGAATGAATAGAACAATCATGGAAGAAAGATAAAACCAAATGATCAACAATCACATTTCAATACAATTAGTTCTACCTTATAAGAAGTGAAATTAGCCACTCATTTGTGGATTAAACATCGTTAAATGAGTGTAAATCATACAAACAATTGAAAGGAAGGAGAATGAGATAGAGAGAAACCCTAAGATTTTCGTCCCCTCAACTGCCTGTAACCCACGTTCTTGCTCCACCAAGTCAGAATTTGTAAAAATGAACCTAAGTGTGCTATTTATATTAGTGGAAATTTTTCTTGGAATAACAAGCAACGTGTCACGGAGTGCTTCGTGGAGCACTGCATCTGTGAAACGGCCCAAACGCGGAGGCTCTCTGAAAAATGCCCAAAAATTGACCCTAGGCAGCCCTTGCCGCGTTGGCAACGTGTCATGCTGCCTGGGAAGTGCGATGACACATCCCTGTCGCGTGGATGGCACGCCGTGGCACGGCGCTGGGCGCGCTGGTGCTCTGCCTGCTTGCTGCGTCTGCGCGCTTGCCTGGCATAGGCGTGGCACGACGCTGGGCATAGCACACGCGCAGCGTGGCACGCTGCCTAGCGCGGCCAGCCTTGCCATGGCCTACTCCTTGCCGACTTTCGCCCGTTGCTTCCGACTCCATTCCTCTCCTTCGCCAACTTATAAATGAGTTCCTCAAAATCATTGAAAACCTACAAAACAAGGACTGATCATGTTGGTTAGCACATATATTAACATTGATATAAAATTACATGAA
>JACEIK010003347.1:135383-169642 GCA_018107945.1 Datura stramonium | reverse complement strand
TCCACTCTTATACCTTCAACTGTAATTACATGACCAAGGAAAGCCACAGATGTTAGCCAAAACTCACATTTAGAAAATTTAGCATATAACTTGTGCTCCTTTAGAGTCTATAATACTGCTCTCAAATGACCTACATGCTCGGTCTCGGATCGAGAGTACATCAGAATATCATCAATGAAGACGATCACAAATACATCAATAAAAGGCCTAAACACCCGATTCTTCAGGTCCATAAAAGCTCTTGGGGCATTAGTAAGACCAAATGACATCACTAAGAACTCATAATGGCCATATCTAGTCCTGAAGGCAGTCTTGGGGATATCAACTTCCCTAACCTATAACTGATGGTACCCGGATCTCAAATCAATCTTTGAGAAGCATCTAGTACCCTGTTACTGGTCAAATAGGTCATAAATTCTGGGAAGTGGGTACTTATTCTTAATCGTAACCTTATTTAGCTGCCTATAGTGGATACACATTCTTAACGACCCGTCTTTCTTTCGCACAAAGAGCACTGGTGCACCCCAAGGCGATACACTAGATCAAATGAATCCCTTCTCGAGCAGATCTCTCAGCTACTCCTTTAATTCCTTTAGCTCTGCTGGAGCCATTCTGCAAGGAGGGATCAATATAGGCTGAGTACCTAGAAGTAGATCAATAGAAAAATCTAACTCCCTTTCAGGAGGAATTCCAAGAAAATCCTATGGAAAGACTTCAGGGAACTCATTTACAATTGGAATTGACTGGAGAGTCGTAGGCTCACATTCCAAGTTTCTTACCCAAACCGGGTGAGAAATAAAACCCTTAGATATCAACTTTTGAGCCTTACAGTATGAAATAAACTTACCTTTAGGTATAGCGGCATCACCTTTCCATTCCCGGACTGGCTCGCCGGGAAAATTAAATCTGACAACTTTATCTCTACAATCAACATTAGCATAACATTCCTCCAACCAATCCATACCCAAAATGACATCAAAATCAACCATTTCAAGCTCAACTAGATCAACTAAGGTTGATTTATAACATACCAATACTATGTAGTTTCGGAAACTCGTCTAGCTAACACAGATTCGCCAATTTGCGTAGAAACAACAAATGGTATAGATAATAACTCAGGGACTGTCTAAAACTGACTCACAACCAATGGTGTGACATAAGAGAGTGTAGAACCAGGATCAAGTAATACATATACTGCAAGAGAATAAATAATCAAAGTACCTGTAACAACATCAGGTGAGGCCTCCTAGTCCTGTCGACCGCCCAAAGCATAAAATCAATTCCAGGTTGCCCCAGAACTAGAAGCCTCTCTCCCTCTTCCTCTGCCATGGCCTGTTGATAGAGGAGGATCAGGTCTGGGAGGTCGAACAGAGGATGAAGAAGCAACCACTGATCACACCTGATCCGCCTCGAACCTATCTGAACAATCCCTCACAAAGTGCCCTGGCTTCCCACAACGATAACATACATTCTGCCCCTAACGACATTAACCTGAATGAGATTTCCCACACTGGGGACAAGGCAGCAATAGTTGTCACCTCTGCCCTGCCCACTCCTGTCGTCGAGAGCTAGATGGAGCTGGGCCTTGGTCCCTTTTCTATCCCAAAAATTAAGGTGGGGCACTTCCTATTGGCCTAACTGCCTGCCTGTATGACTGAGCCCCTGGGTCACCCTACGGCCCTCTGTAAGGACCCACAATCCTAGCTCTCTTCCATTGCTCATGCTGTCTCCGATTATCCCGTAAGTGATGAACCAAATCCTCTGCCCTATGGGCGAAAGCTTTAATTCGTGAAATGTCCATGTGCTCCTGAGTAGATACCCCCAAGAAATCTCGATCTACATGAAGCCCCAACCCTAACACGAAACGATGAACTCTATCCTCCATCGTCTGAAGCCTGTGAGGAGCATACCTGGCAAGAGAATTAAACCGAAGACAATATCACGCACACTCATACTTCCTTGCTCTAGGTGCAAGAACTGCTCAGCTCGAGCCTGTCGAAGCTCCCGGGGTAGATAGTGGTGCAAAAAGGCCTCGGAAAACTCTTCCCACTCAACTGGTGGTGCATAGGCTCCTCTGGATCGAGCCTAAGCCTCATACCACAATATGGCCACATCACGTAGTCTGAAGGTCGCCAACTCTACTTCCTCAGTCGTTGTAGCTCGCATCACCATTAGCACCCTATAAGTCTGATCGATAAAGTCCTGAGGATCCTCGCTCGGGTCTGATCCGGTGAATATAGGAGGGCTCAAACTCAAGAAATCGCGGGCCCTAGAAAACAATTGTCTGGCCTCTATGTTTCTCCATCGCCTCCAACCGTCGCTCTTGACCTGCGGCTATACAATCCATCAGCTGAACAGCTCCCTCAATACCTTGTCCTTCCGGACCATTAGAGGTACCACAGGCGTGGGAGGGTCTTCTACTATACTACCCTCAAGTACTGCTGGTGCGGGAGGAGATGGAGGTCTATCTGCCATTGCTCTGATCGAAGCGGGAGGAACTGTAATACTTGTGGCAGGAGATTCACTTTAACCCTCAGACCTGTCTCTTTGATCCACTGGAGGGACACTAGTAACGTCCCCAACGGCTGTGCCAATCAACCTTGTAGTCACCTTCCTTGTCATAGGCATACTCTGAAACAATAACACGATTTAGATATTACGGTACTTATGAGCTCGACCTATAGCACGAACTATTAGTAAAAGAAGTGAAACAATTCCTAAATGTCCTATAGCCCCCTGATTATAAGTATGGTGTACAACATACCCATAAGCAAGACTCTATTAGACACAACTCTGTGGACTCCCTAGGACACGACTTTGCTCTGATACCAAGTCTGTCACGCCCCAGAACTAGGGTAGAGCGCAACTGGTACTCGATTCATGGTCGATCGAGAAGCCGGCTATATAACATCTATAAATGTAACACTAAGGTTGACCAAGCCACCTGTCACAACCAACCAGGATAAATACTGGGCCAATAATGCATTGACAATTATAAATATGCAACCTGGAAAACCGACAAGGCTACAATAAAGCTAAACAAAGAAATGAAAAATCAATACAACTACATAACCCATACTACTATACAAACTAGTCTACCTCAGCCTTTACAAAGTAAACAAACTGAAATGCACGGGACAGGGCCTCGGCCTACCCATGCTGTACACAAAACTGAAAATATTCCACACCAGGAAATGGCTCCTAGAAGAGAGGAGCATACCACTATTCTGCAGAAATCTGGCTCCTACTACATTCGATGATCTGAGGCTCGGCTTGTACCTATAGCACGATTGCGGGAAGGATCCCAAGATGAAGGGACGTCAGTACGAATATAATGTACTGGTATGTAAGGATGAAAACTGTAAACATGTAAGATAAAAATGATAACTAGGCCTGAAATAAGGAGTAGTAACAACCTGAAATTCTAAAAATAGGAACCTGACAATAACTCATTATTGAAGTATAAATGCAACTATTTACAAAGACTATAACTGAAATGCCAGCAGACAGCGAACCATAAAATCTATACAATCCGTCTAGCCAGTGTACCACACCGGGGTAAAAATAAAAATGCCTCCAGCCGGTGTACTATACCGGGGTAAAAATAAAAATGCCTCCAGTCGGCATACCATACCGGGNCCGGGGTAAACTCCGTCCAACCGGTGTACCACACCGGGGTAAAATCAATAAGGCGTCGGTGTAACACACCGGGGTAAAATCAATAAAGCTTAGACAAAATCATACATGGAGCCGATATGGCTTAATACTGGACCAGCTCAATACATACAATATAGAAATGACGAATACTAAACATGTGGCCTGCATAAGCCTCCTTCGTAATACCTAATTGGAATTGAATACATATAACATGCAAAAAAAAGAACTTAAATGCATGTAGTAAAAACTTGTATGAATCATAAGGAACTACGGATAACCTAAGAGTTCAACCAAAATTTGTAGACCGTCTCCACATGACATTAGAACTCAAAAACCTGCTAGCTTGTCATTCGACTTACGGGAAACGGATTATGAAATCTCCCCTTGGCCTGAAATATTTCATAACATACACATAAGATAAGGGATAACCATAAATAGGTAATCCTAATTCGGTAAGCTCGTTTACCCTCAATAGCTTACGACGTCTTTACGTGACTTAAAATTATTTACATGTCCTCAACTCGGCTCTTTCACCAATTTCAGATAGCAACCAGACCTTTAAACACATTTAACATCACATATATATACACATGACATATATTAAGGACCAGCTAACAATTCCCACGCAGAGGGGTCTCCAACTCAATGTACAACTACAACAACAATCAACACAATATCAAACTTTAGGTATCTCCCTTCGGCTAGGCATAATCTTAACATTTATCCTCAATAAAACATGGGACTTTAAAGATTAAATGAATCTTAACATACTTCCTCAATAATTTTAAATAGTTTGCTGTCTCATTCGATTCACATCACACGTATCGTGCTTGAAAGAATGATAGACGGGGCACCTTACATACCTTGTTACGATGAGCTTTCCTTAATCACTTCTGTCCTCCAACAACCCATGTTTAGTATTCTTCAATTCCTTGAATTTATACTCATGTAACAAGCCTAGTTTGAGCAAATTTCCTAGAGAAAATGTCATCCCAACAGAAGCCATAACAACAATACAAAACAACATTTCATTATTTTGATTTAACTTGTTTCCGCAGTCTTTAAGGGAAAAATAAAATGGTGAACTTACCTAGATTTTATTGTGATTATTCCCCAGAATAAAAGGAGTATATTCCCATCAAAACACAACTGTATCAATCTCAAAAAAGGGGAAAAAACTTCAGCCAAAAACACACCAAAAATGAGCCATAAAACAAACTTCAACTTCTAGCTTTAGCTAAGAAAATTCTTGCAAGTTTAATAGCTAGAAATGGTAACCCTTTTCTTGTCTTCCACTCCTACTTAGATGGAATATCTAGGAAGATTAACATGATTGCAAACACAGCAGCTTCACAGCTCAAAGAATGGCCGAAACTTCAGCTAAACACACATGAAAAAAACAACCTAGCCTAGCTTTGAATTTTCAAGCTTTTAGCTAAGATTTTTGGTAAGTTTAAAGGAAAGAATCCTTACCTCCTCCCTTGAATCCAACCATTAACAAAAGGTAGTATATATTCATCTAATTACTCCTCCGAAAACGAAGAAAAAAACATCATAAACATGCTTCAAAAATGCAGCAACAACATTCACCGATGCCTCTCTTCAACTTTGCAATGTTCTTCTTCACTTGGCTTCAATTTTTTTATGATGATTTTCCTTGATATATCTAAGTTTTTGGCTGTAAAATACAGAGAGAAGTGTCCCCTAAGCAAGCAGATCTAATTTGGATAGGAATGATATGATTTGAGCAGCAAACAACTTAAATAAATAGGGGTAGGGCGGTGGAAGCGCTAGGGCGTCATGACCGCGTCACCGCTCGCGATGGTTTGGTAAAATGCCCATAACGTTCTACTATGAACTCCGATTGACAAGAGGTTTGATGTTCTGAAAACTGCACTCAAAGAACTTTAATTTGATAGGTTGTGGGGCTCTTAATTCATTATATATTGGCAGATATGGTCGTTTAAAGATGATCCCTACTTATGAACTTCACATATTCTTTGGTTTTTTTTGATCGTACACATTTCCCTTGACACCTACGACCAATATACAACCCGTACTTTCCCTAACCTAGCATAAAATATCAAATAATTACCAATAAAAATTTTGGGGTGTTATATTACACCCATGAGAAAGACTCTACTTGACGTAGCTTTCAAACACCCTAGGACACACTAAAACTTTGCTCTGATACCAAGATTTTCACAACCCAAGTCTACACCCTTGCCGTAATACGGGAACTAGAACTATGAATTTCTCCAAGCTAACCCATGGCATAATTTATGGATAACATAACAATGACTAATAGAACATAACTGAGTGGAAGCTTAACTAAAACATAACTAATAAAAAGGAAAAGATAAAATTCTCATAACAACACTAAGTCATAAGATGAAACTAGTACTACACTATGTGAAAGCCTCTACTAATCTGATGAGTTGCTGGGACAAGCCCCAAGATCACTTGAACATTTGAAACTAGGATTATACTGAAATAAGGAAAACAAAACTTCCATCCTTGAAAGATGAGGACTTATCACTGTCAACTGATAGAGTTTAGAGCGTGTCTAATTGCGGGGCTGAGTCTGAATACCTGGATCTATATCATAAAACGATATAGCATATAAAATATATNATACCTGGATCTATATCATAAAACGATATAGCATATAAAATATATGTTCAGTACTTGAAATGTATTGAGTATATGGAATGTAATTGAAGCTAAGAACATGCTAGTATGCTAAAAAAAGAGTGATCTGAATACATAATTGAGGAGAAGTACAATGACCCTATTTGAGATGCATAAGCACTGATATGATATTTTTCATTTAAAAACATTTAATGAAATATAAGTAAATCTAATTTTTGGGTCATGTACATGTATTGAAGACTAAATCTAAAATCATAAACTATGAACTATAACTGAAATAACTGTATTGAAACTGAAACTGAACAGTAATGTGGGAGAGACTATTAATCGATAAACTCCAATATGAGCCTCATAGAGCCTGACCTGTAACCCCGGTTGGAAAGGTGTTCATACCTTGCCTAGGGTAAGAACTATTACTAGCGTGATATCACTCGTGAACTCAGCGATACAATCTCTAATAACAATGACCCCTGCAGGCACCCAATGAGGCAAGGGAGATACTCTAAAATAACGAGGATCCCATATTTCTCGGGCTAAGATAATTATTCCCTACTATTGAGAACCCTTTATCATATGGTGGCACATAGTTCTGAGTCGTGGGTACGCTGGAATCCTGGACTACTTGGTGCAAAGTACTACTCCCAACTGAACATAAAGATACATGTAAACTGATAATCTGAAGGTGATGTCCTAAGACTAGTTGGAACCACTTTATCTAACAAGAGTCCCGAAAGCCTAAAGGACTATTACATACTGATATTGACGACTAATAACTGATGTTTTAAGACTATTCAGGGCTACTTTATACTAGCAAAAGGCCTAAGAGTCTAAAGAACCATATAGATGCTGATCATACTTAATTCATGAAATCTTAGTCAAGGCTACTGTCACGACCCGAACATCGGCCCAGATAGAGACACTGGACAAGGAACCCCGAGAGGCTCCAAGTTGACCCATGGCATGAACATAGTGTCTAATAGCATACAACGAGCGGAAACTAATATAATAAAACATGCTTAAGCGAAAGTATGGATACATATAAATCTAAGATAGAGTATACACTGACAAGCCTTTAACATAACTGATGAGCTGATGGGACAGCATCCCCAACTAGCTCGACAATGATTAGTAACTGAAATAACATAACAATGAGCAAACTGTATGTCCTTGAAGGATGAGGATTCACCAACATTGGCTAAACAAGTCTGAGGGAAAGCAGGACTAATGGTGTAGTTGAGTTTGATCTCTTGGACCTGTATCATGAAATGATACAACATAGAGTATGCGTTCAGTACATATAATGTACCGAGTGTGCAAGGTAAGATAAAACATACAGCTAAAAATACATAAGAGTTCATAAGAGTTCATAAGAGTAGGATAGTATGGACATGAAGTTATTTCATAATACCGATAACGAGTAGTAAATTGAAATATAAAATCGTAATTAAGCACGNGTCATAATCATACTCATAAGAGAACCCTTATAAAAACATCGCTTGAGCCAAAGTAACCTAAACATGACAATGCATAAATGATGAGGAACAATGGGAGAATTCGTCTTAACCGACACCATCATGATAGATATTACAAGATGCCCCAACTATTTTGCTCAAGTGGGTAGAGCCATCCCAGGCTTGCCAGGTGAGGGATGTGCAATGACGTTATATAACAAAGGGATCCAAAAATATATATACCTATGGTGGCACGTAGTTTTGAGACCACAGGGTTTGCCTGAATGCAAGATCTACTCTGTACCAGACACTGCTCCCAAAAATATGCACATGAGGGTTCATATAGTAATCGTGGAATCATTGATGAAGTTCATGGTCAAATGAATCATAACATACTTCATCATACTTGAAATACATAATTAGCCATGAATAAGGGCCCGTGAGTCCACCAAAAGTCATACATTCATAAATCATGAAGAACATGCATGTTTGAGAAAATTCATATACTTGAGATTCATAAATACATAAAGAGTACTTGAAGAAATCATAACAGAATCATAAATCATAATTTAGGCTTAGGAAGATCACAATCATAATAGAATCATAACTTGACTTTTCATGAAATTTTGGGCATAGATTGACCAAGATTTGAAATAATAAAATTATAACCAAATTAAATATAAAATCTGCCCATAAGTCTTAAACAACATTTATAACATAAAGGGAATTGACCAATAATCATTTCAAAGAGAATTCTATGCAATTGGGGTTAAAACCCCATAAGATCATCAAATTTCTTTAACACTTGAATTCATGAATATGGAGGGAAATTGGGGCATGAGAGTCAAGAGGGACTCTCATTCAGAACGCTACATACGTGGGAATTGGAGGTCAATCAACAAACTTCTGCAAATGCGTATAGCACAAGTTAGAGAAATGGATAGAGTTGAACTCATAACATGAGATAGAATCATGAAAGAAGGAAAATTTCCTAAAACGTTTTGTAGCCTCTATGTCATAAGTATGGCGCGCTTCATACCCATGAAAAAGACACNCCAGAATCATTTTTATGCTCTCTCTTCTCGTCAGGATCCCATGAAAAAGACACTACTTAACGCGACTTTCAAACACCTAGGAAACTTCAAGACCTAATGCTCTGATATCAAGTTTGTCATGACCCGAACATAGGCCCGGATAGAGACACGGTACAAGGAACCTCGAGAGGCTCCAAGTCGACCCATGACATGAACATAGCGGCTAAGAGCATACAATGAGTGGAAATTGATATAATAAAACATGATTAAGTGGAAGTCTGCATACATATCAATCTAAAACAAAGTTAACACTGACAAACTAATATTCTACATAATGTCTGAAAAAGCCTCTAACATAACTGATGAGCTGATGGGACAACATCCCTAACTAGCTCGACAATGTTCTGTAACTGAAATAACATAACAATGATCAACCAGTATGTCCTCGAAGGATGAGGACTCACCAACACTGGCTAAATAGGACTGAGGTGAAAGCGGGACTAATGGTGCGATAGAGTTTGATCTCTCGAACCTGTATCATGAAACGAAATAACATAGAGTATGAGGTTAGTACTTGGAATGTACCGAGTATGAAAGGTAAGTTATAGAAGATAGCTAAAAATACATAAGATTTCATAAGAGTAGGACAGTATAAACATGAAGTGATTTCATAATATAAACATGAGGGCTCAAGGTTTTTAAACCATTCATAATCAAGTCATAATAATATTCATAAGAGAAACCTTATAAAAACATATCTTGAGCCAAAGTAACATAATCATGACAATGCATTAAATCATGAGGAACAATGAAAGAACTCGTCCTAACCGACACCATCATGATAGAGCTTACATGATGCCCTAACTATTTTGCTCAAGTGGGTAGAGCTATCCCAGCTTGCCTGGTGAAGGACAAGCAATGACGTGATATAACAAAGGGATCCAAAAATATATATATACCTATGGTGACAAGTAGTTTTGAGACCACGGGGTTTACCTGAACACCGGGTCTACTCAGTGCTAGGCACTGCTCCCAAAAACATGCACATGAGGGCTCATATAGAAATCGTGGAATCATTCATGAATTTCATAGCCGTGATCATAACATACTTGATCATAATTGAAATACATAATTAGCATGAATAAGGGCCCGTGAGTCAGCCAAAAGTCATAAATTCATAAATCATGAAGAACATGCATATTTATGAAAATTCATATACTTGAGATTCATAAATCCATGAAGAGTACTTGAAGAGAAATCATAACATGAATTATAAATCATAATTTAGGCTTAGGAAGATCAAAATCATAATAGAATCCTGACTTGACTTTTCATGAAACTTTGCATAATCGGGCATAATTGACTAATATTTGAAATTATAAAATTATAACCAAATTAAATATAATATATTACCATAAGTCTTACAAAATATTTAGAACATAAAGGGAATTGACCCATAATCAAATCAAAGAGAATCCCATGAAATTGGGGTTAAAACCCCATAAGATCATCAAATTTCTTTAGTACTTGAATTCATGAATATGGAGGGAAATTGGGGCATGAGAGTGAAGAGGGAGTCTCATTTAAAACCCTACATACCTGGGAATTGGAATTCAATCAACAAGTCTTGAAATCCCTAATTGATTCTTAGAAAAAACTTGAGCAAGAACTCTAAAAGATTGAGAGAACTTTGAGGAATTTGATCATCTAATTAGGGTGTTAAGGAGAGAATGAATAGTCTAAGGTTGATTATCCCTCTAAAACACCCTTTTCCAGGCTTAAAACGACGTATTTTAGTCCTGGGACGTCTGGACTGCTAGCTTACAATGGGCCACATAACGGGTCATTGTTCCTCACAATGACTCGTTACTTTCTCTCGTGATTATAAAAATCATGTTGCACACTTTTTGAAACCCTTCCATCAGCTCTTCCTAAAGACCCGTTACATGGACCAACATGTCGTCCTTTAACTTGTTAGTTCTGGGTAAAATTTTCACCAACTTAAGAATTCCTCAGGATGGGCGACCCAACGACCCATTAGAGTAAACGACGACTCGTCACACGAGTCTTTTATTGGCACATTGCTAGTTCCCTGCTGAATTTCATTCTAATTTTGGGGTTTGATCTTGAAAATTTTTCCGGGGTATTACATTTATTTGCTTATTTTAGTAAGTAGATATTTAGATAACAAAATGGTATTTTAGTAATTTAACTTTTTAGTTTTGGAATATATACTTTTAATATAATTCTAGTCTTAGTGTACGCAACCCGTATGTGTCCCTTATATTAATAATAATAAATTTTCAAAAATAGTGTAAATAATAATTAAAAGACGTGTTTTTGTAACAATATAAAAATTTTGAAAGAAAATTATAAATTTCAAATTGATAAATAATTATATTTAAGAGTTTGATCCAATCCAATAGTTTTTTTAGTTTGTTCTAATAGTTATTTTAATGAATAATAATGTTGTAGAAAGAGCATTTGACGGAAAGGTAAAACAATTATTTTCTTTTGCATGAGCACTTAATGCATGCATTATATGTATATTTCATGTTAATTGATATGCCAGAATTTTATGACACAAAACGAAACTTTTCACCTCAGATTTTTTTATGGTTCTTAAGTATGTTTTTACTAGGTATGATGGTATTTTGTGTCTCTGTGCAGGTAAACAAGTCACAAAGCAAAAGGTGGAAGTTTGAGCTGAAAAAAAATACAAGTCTGGGCCTGTGTTTGCAATGCACGAACCATGGTCTATGGACCATCCCATCAGTGGTAAGAAAGCTTCAGTAAGTAGACAAGTTGAGATTTAGATGACAACTTAGTTGATGGCCCGTGAAACCAAAGAATGGACCATCTTATCTATAGTGGAAAAAGTTCCACAGATGTGCAAATTGTGTGTTTCAAACCACGAGCAAGTTGACAGCTCGTGAAATCTTTGATAAGACTCTGCAGAAATCCATTAAAATAGAGACAAATGACGAAGGACTGTCGTCTTCCAGGGACCATAATTCTAAACGACGGTCCGTGAAGTGCTGACACGACCAAGTTTTCCTAGTTTACATAGGCTAGGACTGTTATGTCTAAATAGTTTTTCTTAGGTTTTCTTTAATCAGTTAAGCATTATTCACAAAAGAAACAATTGGTATGTTTTTGGAACATCAAATATTGATCTTTTCTAAATAGCAAAGCATTGAACAATTGCTTTTGTCCTTGTTTCTTGATTACGTTTTGATAATACAATTTCAAGTATTCTCATTCTTCTATTCTAGTTTATTATCATGAATTCATGTACACAATTTGAAATTGTTAACTCAAGAATTAGTAGCTAAATTCCATAACTAGGATTGTGGAAATCATGATGGAATAACGAACGCAGGGTAATAAAAATAGTGATTCTTGAATGATGCTTATGAATTTATTATTATTATCTTTGTTTTAATTCGCTTTTAGTGGTTGCAAATGTTAAGACCTACTTGTATTCTCAACTTGCTTGAAAAAATAAGTTTAGGTTCGAAAAAGAAAATAATAGTGAAGATTTGAGGTTACTAACTTGATGTGTCGGGGATTAGCGACACATCTTTTCTTTATTTTATAGCATTTCACATGTTATTCGAAGTGAAATCAAGAAGAAACTAACCTATTTGTGCTATGTTTCAGGGTCCCAAGAAATTAAAAAAAGAAAAGAGATATGGCCATAAAATATCCTGAAAGATTAGGCAAAAGATGGACCATTAGTTGGAAGAACAGTCCGTCCTTCATTCTATCCCTTCCTAGTTGTAAATTCTAGAAACCCAAAAATTTGGGTCCCTAGAGTATGGTTGAAAGGATGGGTCCGTCCTTTGAAAGGATGGCCTGTCAGTTGACATCTAAATCAGAGCTTGGCAGAATGGTATTTCTCTAGTATGACTTGAAGAATAGACCATCTATCCAAAGAACAGTCCGTCTCTTAAAGGACGATAGCTCAAGGAACAGAAGCAGAAATGTAGAGTACAGTCCAAAGGATGATCCAACCTTCTAAATGAAGGTTGTTTCTGCACACCTAGCACTCCAATCTTCAAATTTAATGGGCAGTTTGGATCTTAGTGTAAATATATTTTTCCTAACATTTTTGAGAAGCTTTTCATTCCTTAGTTCATAACTAGCATAGATAGTAGATTTTAGCCCTTGTTCTCTAATAGATTGTAGATTTAACTTTTGTAATTGAAGATTATCATTAATCAAGTAGAGATCTCAATTCCTTTTGGTAAGAATGTCTCATGACTTCTCTTATGTTCTTCTTCCAGCTATGGGTAACTAAACCCAAATATAGGGTTGTGAACCCTAATGATCCCAATTTGTTAAAATTATGTTTGGACTATTGAAAATTTAATTGATTTTTGTTTTGTAGCTTGCAATTGGTTATGAGAGTCATCCAATCCTTCCCAATTACCTTATGATGCGTGAGAGAGAAAATTGGGGATGGATTAGCATCAATCAACAATGACTTAAGGCATAACCCTTATTTAATGGATTCTCCTAGACATAGGTTGAATTCTAAACTGACAAAGAAGTAATTGGGTAGAAAGAAGTTCTCTTCAATTTGACAAAATTGAAGTAGATTGATACTTATGGTGATGTTGAAAGACACCCATGAGTTGCCTAAGTATATCGTTTGCATGTTTAGCCCTAGGCCTATCTCAATTTTTTCGTATTGGGTGACTTAGGGGGATCATCCCAATATTGGGGACACTTTTCTAGAATTATCTCTAATTGCTTATAATCCTAGATTAATACAATTAGTAGTTGTAGTTAAATTTCTTTACTCTTAATCCAAATAGTTTCTAATCTTGCAATACTTTACTATTTAGAAATAGATAGTCTTGGCTTCGAGTAGTCTTTGTGGGATTCGACCCAACTCCTTGTTGGGTTTCTATAGTTTCATTGATCGTTTAAACTTCCCTATATTGGGTGTGGATTTGAATGACATCTAATATTATAGCGTCGTTGCCATGGACTACGACATAGGACCTAGCTTGCTCTAACAGTCAAGTTTGTTTTCTTAGATATATTGTTTTACCTTTACTTTTAGTTTTTTGACTTGTGATATAGGATCATGGCCATTTTTCTAGATGGAGACTTGGAAAATGTGTTCGTGGATGTCTATGAGGACGTTCACTATACGGGCTAGATCATCCCTCTAAGGGTCAATGCTGCCTCTTTCAAAATTGATAGCAATATCTAAACTATGTTAAAAGTGGAGGGACAATTTCGCAACTCCATGGATGATGACTCTCATAAACACTTAAAAAATTTCTTGGAGGTGTGCAACCTTCATAAGTAAAATAACATTTCAGATGTTGCTATTCGGTTGCAAGTGTTCAAATACTCGTTAGCCGATGAGGCAAGGATTAGTTGTAAAGACTCCCTCCAAACTAGATTTATACTAGGCATAAGTTGGTGAGTGTCTTCCTGAAGAAATGATTTCCACCTATCAAAAAGGCAGAGCAAAGGGACAAGATATTTTACTTTCGGCAGCTATGATCATACCCAAATTACACCTTGCAATTAAAGTATAAAGCGATCGTTGTCAAATGTAGTAACCCAACATAGGTTGGGGTTGATCTAATAGGGAATAGGGTAGAAATAATGTATTAATGATGATTAAACTAACTTGTAGTCAATATTTCAGAAGGGGTTTTGCAAATAAAAAAAGAAAATAATTCTAGTATTGATTAAGTTATTTATCAAATTATTGAGACAAGACTAGGATTGTGTTCTCCATGATTTCATAATGTAGTAAACTTAATTTATTAGTGATCTATCCTGGTGAATTTTATGTAACACTGACAATTAAGTTCATCTAATATCTCTCGACCTACATAGATGAATTTCACCCCCTCAGACTTTTAGTGTGTATATTTTTTCCTCGCCATAAGTCTTGACTTAACTATCCTCGGTTAGAGCTCAAGTTAATTTAAATGAGGGTTGGTAGACTCAAATTGCCATTGTTATTCTCCTTCCCTAACTTCAACCTCCTTGGTCGGGCAAGTTGAAGATACAGTCAATTAAGCATTAAGATAAAGAGAATAATAATCCACCCAATTTACCCTTAAAGAATTATTATTTTATTTTTCCTACTTTCATTAATCCTTCATCGTTCCCACAACCTTAGCTTAAGAGGTTTAGCCGCTCATATTAATGAGAAGAAAAATAAAAGATATTGAAGAAATTATAATAAAATACTTACTTTAATATAAAATTATTAACAAAATCTCCAAAGCTAAGTAGAATCACAAGAACATGATGATGAATTCTCCAACAAATATTCAACTAGGCTATTACACAAATTCATAAAGTATGAATTGTGAAACACTATCAATTGGACTTTGAATCCCAAAATATGTTAAGAGAGGGTATTTGTAGTAGTATATTAAGCCTTCGTTGTTCATTCTTGAATTGGAATTGAGTTTTGTAGCTTCTATTCCTAGTAGAACTGAGATTTGACTTCTGGCCATCTGGACATGGCTGTGCCTCACGCTTCTCAATGCACCACTTCCCTTGGTGTATCACGCCTCTCATTGCTCTATACTTTCCTACGCATCGCGCAAGCCATAGCACAGGTGTGCCTGCATGATGTAAACTTCTATCATACATTTTTTGTCAATCTCATTTTGCTATGCTTGCTTTTTTTTAGCTATAATAAAGCCCAAATCCATCACTTTAATACCTGAAAGCATCTAATCAAGTGCGTTAGCTATTTTTCACATAAATCACATAAAACACAAGAAAACACACACAATTTATTCTCAAGACACAACTAAGCATGGGCAAAATATGGTTAATAAACACGTAAATACACCCTACATCACTACCCCACACTTAATCTATTGTTCATCCTCGAGCAATTTACTACTTTTATTCTCATATTTAATCATAAAATTCACCCCACGAATAGGTCTGCTCGCACTTAGGATCATTAGACAAATCAATCAAGCTCCAACAACTCACTCAACATGCATATAAAATCAACATTCAAAGGTCAAGTTTAAAATCACTTTGCTTCAAAAACTAACTCAACAGGATATATTTGGGCATACATGTATCATATGTAATTTAGCAATCAATATATACCAAATTCTTACCATTATGTGCCCCTCACTATTTGAAGAGATGCCCTTTCACACATAAGATACATACAATAATATGGACTTGGGCATAATTAGAACATTATCCCTCACTCTTCCAAAGAGCTTAACATGCATGAAAAAGATGACCCGTAGTCTTTCCCTTAGTGTAATACTCCAATGATATAGAACATCGAATCAAGGATCAATTAGGACTTAAGATGATTATAATGTAGGATAAAGGACGGGTAAGAACTATTTACTCAAGATAGTGACTAATCTCCTTAAGCATTTTAATACTTCACAACTCTTGACTTTTTTAGCACATTCTACAATCTCCTATTTTTCTCCTTATACTCTTTGATTTTTTAAATTTTCACTTTGGTGACTAGTATGGAATTTTCAATATTAAGCTCATTCACAATTTTTTCTTTCATTCTTGATTCATTCATTCATTTTTTCAAACTTCAAAGCTTTTACTTCTTTTCTTTCCCCACTAATATTACCTTTCTTATTTAGTAATTTTTCACCCTTTTATTTTATTCTAATTTCCACACTTTTAGCTTTTCCTCTGTTTTCTCCACTTATGCTCCTTTTATGTAAAATTTTCAATTAAAGTTCTCTAGGAGTCATTTGGATCAAATAAAAGTTAATATAACAAAAAGGATTAATCTTGTAATATGACTATCAAAAGAATAAGCTATGGATCAAAATGGCTAACTAGGATAATTAAATTAAGGTAGGTAAAATCGGGATACATATATGCTACCAAAGAGATGCCTATATCACTTTCTAGATTCAACATTCTCATTTCGATTTGCACATATACTAGGAAAGTTCTAGACATTAAATTGCAAGAATGGAGTATAATAAAACATATGTCACTCACACATTGGCACAAATAGTTCAACAACGGCTATCAAGATTACATAAATACATATATCCATATTGAATGCATAATATTATTAAACCCAAATTTTCAAGCATATGAATCAAGTTCCAAAATTCCAAGTATTTCTATCTTTTTATGCATTTTTAGTGAATTCTATAAAGTTTTAATGAACCTAAGTGAAGCACCTAGTATTCGTAAGGTTTCAAGTTTTTGTTCTCCTAATGACTAATTTTCCCTTAAGATGGTTGTTATCCATCCATCAATGGGAACAATCATGACTATGACTCAAAAAAATCTAGACCCTCTAATCGATTCTAAGAGATTATCCACCGAAAAAGTGCCGAAAATAAAAATCAGGAGAACCCAAATAAAAATAAAACCAAAAACATCACAAAAATACTTTAATCTAGTAAGATAAGTCATGAATCACAAAAAAAATCTAGACCTACCATGAAGAAATTTAGCAATCAAGGCCTATATGCTATAAAGAAGTTTACTTTTCCCACCCCACACTTAATTAATAGCCCCGTCCTCGGTACTAAAACAATAAAGCACAAGTAAAAAGAATGAAAGAAGAACTCCCTGGGCCTAGTCCTTGTCATTTGTGGGATAAATTGTTTTCCTAAAAACCTACTCCATGTCGCGAACCTAAGTGCAGAGGTTTTGATTGAGGTTTCTTCCTGCACACTTGAGCACATAAATCAAATCTAAAAATTCACTAAATTAGGACAAACTAAATTACCTTGGGCTGCCTACCAAGCAACACCTGGTTTAATATTGCGGTACGACGTGGGTATCTTGATTACTTAGACTTCATCAAGATACTCCTTGAGTTGCCTCCTGAGAAGCGCCTTATTTAAGCATGGGCAAAATATGGTTAATAAATACATAAATACACCCTACATCAAGCTACCAGGAGAACAGTTGTTCAAGGTATGGGAAAGATTCCAGCAATACATAGTTCGGGCGCCCAACCACGGGTTCCCGGAGCATATCTTGATGGAGAAGTTTTATATTGGTCTAGATTTCTTGACACAGTCCATTGCAAACAATGCTACAGGTTGATGCTTTATGGACAAGACATTCAACTGCATTGCAATCATTTTTGACAAAATAGCAAAGCACAACCATACTTGGCATGGTGGGGACCAATGTGGAGGAATCAATGTTGGTATTCCTTCTTTATCTCATTTGATGAAGGAGAATCAGGAGCGTGATCAGATGATGTCCAACATGGAAACCAACATAGCTCTCCTCATGACAAAGAAGTTGATCGAATTTGAGGTCCAAAAAGTACATGCTATTGATGAGTCTGTGATCGGAGTTCAATACAGGCATATATGCCCTCCTCTTTACCAATATCAACCATCACGAGAGCCACCACCTTTGCAAGTGGAATATGGCAATTGTGTTGGAAACTCATTCGGTGACCGTAGATTGCAGTATCAAAAAGGCCACCCCTCTTTTTCATACTAAGGGAAATTGAGACCTTAGCTCCGATGCCAAGGTCAATATTACCTTAGGAACGAATTTTGTGGTCAAAATTAGGGTTGGAAAAATAGTGGGAACTACTAGAAAAGAGGATCACCTTCTTATGCTCAGCCTAGAGGTGTTCCCTCTAACTCCCAAAAATGGAGGGAGGGGCCTCCACATGATCATGGGGGTTCAAAGGTTGAGTGGATGCTAGAAAAGGTGCTAGTTGATGAGTTTGTAATTTACCAACTCATTAGGCTTTTAAGCATGAGTTTTTGCTTTGTTTTCATATCAATTAGGAAGGTTTTATGCCTTTTCTCTTTGATTTTTGTAGGTATTGAACATAGACAAGGAAAATAGAGGAATTGAATGAAAATCACTTTGTTGGAAGCAAGGAACATCCGTTTCATAGAAGGGCACCTGCGAAACACAGGTGCAAATGCAGTCAACATTGGTAATAAGCAGAAAGGAACCTGTGAACTACAGGTTGGCACCTTCGAAATGCAAGTGCAACTACAGAAGGATGTCAGTCATTACTATTGGGACCTGTTAAGAACTTGTGGTTTGCGGATGGGCACCTATGAAACACAGGTGCCTCACAAGTGACCAAAATGTTGAAAAGGGTAAAATAATCCAGCTAAGGCACAAGTACACCAGAGAAGCTTCCAAGGGTAAATCAGCTAAGCCATAAGGAATGTGCAGAATTTACCCCAATTATACACACCCATGTCATAACACATCATAGCTTAGCGTTGAATTATAGAGAGAAGTAATGAGAGAAAGAGCAGAGCATATTATTGTTCTTCTTCTTCTCACTACTATTTTGAGCTAAGTATACCATTATTATAGGTGTAAAAGCTTGAATTTGCTATTCATGATGATGATTATTGATGATTGATCTATTAGCATCATTGGTTTATCTTCATTTATGAGTAACTAATTTGATAGCTATGGGTGTGTGCTTGATGGGTGTTTAATTTAATTGGGTATTGATCAATTGTTGTTAACTTTAATCTAGATACATGGATCTATTGTTTCCTCTGAATTTTAATTGAAAATTAGTTACTGCAAACACTAGTTTAGTATACTTATCTTGCTTGAGCTTGAGAATGGAAAGTGAGATATGGGTGAGGAAACAATAGTGGGAATTTTGATTGTGGATGTGTGGGGTTGAGGTAGAGATAGTAAAAACCCACATCTCACTCTATTAATGGGTCAAGGATAGAGTTAGCTTGACCCTTCCTCATGCTTGTTGTGGCTGATTTTTGATTCGCACCTTGGGGTTTGAGAAAACCCAAGGCAAAAACAACTTTGTGGTTGAAAAATAAGAGGATGTGCTTTGATAAATTCTATCCATGCTAGAAATTAATGTTAAGGCAATTGAATTAATCCTAGTTTATTTAACTCTTTATCTATTGCACATTCCTATCCCTTTCCTCTTTCTTGCAACAACCTTTTGTTCATTTTAGTTTTATAACTTTGGATTCAATATTCTCTTCCCCATTTTCCCCCAAAGCTTTATTTTATACATGGTGACAATGATGCATTCCAATTTGAGATGGTTTACAACTTTAGATTTATCAATTTCAATTCCTTGTGGTATTTGACACCGACACCCATTGGGTATTTTATTTTTGACAACGACTGTTGCCACCTCCCTTAATTTGGAGAGATGTATTGAGCATTATAAAAAAATGGTGCAAATGCTGGGGAGTTGAGTTTTGATTTCCATTAGTTGTTTAGTAATTAAAATTTACCTAGCATCTCATGTTGTTTTTATGTGATGTTTGTGTTTCTGATGTTGCTTAGGTGTGTGAAAATGTGCCATCTTGCATGGATACTAAGAAACACTGAGGCATCTTCAAGTGTGAATTCTTTCCAATTGGTGAATTAAGTATGGAAAAGAGAGGAGGAAAGAGACGCAATATTGGTAAAAATCATGACTCAGATTAGGCTAATAACGATGTGTAGGAGGGGTTCTCATCCAGGGTATCAAGGTACCTTCCAAAACCTCTGGTATCCCCATGATGAGAATCAAGGTCGGAACGACGAAAGTATAGCTGAGTTGAAAAGTTGGGAGAGTGAGAAGTCCTCACACTCGAATATTGAAGGCATGCTTGAAATGGTATTAGAATGGGTGCTCTCCACTAACTCAGGGATTCGGGAATTGAAAGGTGATCTTTAAGATCTCACTCGAATGGTGAAAGATCATGACAACTCTATTAGACATCTGGAAGAAAGAATGAACCAAGTATCCACTCAAATGAGGTTGTAGATGAGTGTACTGGAAAAGGAGCCGCTCATCAAAAATGTCACTCCAAACTCAAAAAATGTTGATGAGAAAGACATAGAGAAAAATATTGAGGAGACATTGTTCAAGGAGTCACTAGAAGTCGTTCTCTTGAACAACATTGGTAAAGCAATGAAGGGTTAGAAGAAGTATATCATGCTATAATGAGTTTTGGGTCCCACTCTTATCAACCGAAATAGCTTGACCTTGATTTTAAAAATTAAAAAACTCCATTGTCACAACTTTCAATCATTGAACCATTGGTGTTAGAGCTCAAACCTCTGCCTTCTTATTTTAAATATGCCTATCTTGGTTTAAATAAAACTTTACTGGTGATCATCTCAGATAAACTAACCGAGTGACAAGTATAGGCACTCTTAGTAGTTTTGAAGAAGCACATTCAAACACTCAGGTGGACCATTTCCGACATAATTAGCTTACCTCCGGGAATTTGCACGCATAAGAGAAATCTCTAAGAGGATTGCAACCCCTCCATTGAGAATCAAAGAAGCTTGAATCCACCTATGAAAGAGATGGTTAAGAAAGAGATTATCAAGTGGTTGGATGTGGGGGTTGTGTATCCAATAGTTGATAGTAATTGGGTAAGTTCGGTCTAATGTGTGCCTGAGAAGGGGGGATCACCGTGGTTCCAAATGACAAGACTAAATTGATCGCGACGAGGCCAATCAACGGATGGAGGGTGTGTATGAATTATAGAAAGCTGAACTCATGGACCAAGAAGGATCATATCCAAGTCCCATTTATTGACCAAATATTGGACCGATTAGCCGGAAAAGGATATTACTATTTTTTGGACGGGTATTAAGTTACAATCAAATTTTGATTGCCCTGGAAGACCAAGAGAAGAAAAACTTTACATGCCCATATGGGACGTTTGCGATAGAATGCCATTTGGGCTTTGTAATGCCCCAACCACCTTTCAAAGATGCATGATGTCAATTTTATCAGACATGGTGGAACATACCATAAAGTTTTCATGGATGATTTTTTCATGGTGGGAAATTCATTTGTTGAGTGCTTGGCTCACTTGAGTGATTTATTGAAAATGTGTGAAGAAACAAATTTGGTTCTCAACTAGGAGAAATGCCACTTCATGGTGAAGGAAGGCATTGTGTTAGGGCATAAAATTTCCAAAAAGGGGATAAAAGTGGACCAAGAAAATATTGAAGTCATCTCTCACCTACCCCCTCCAAGGAATATGAAAGGTATAAGAAGTTTATTGGTTCATGCAGGCCTTTATCGTCGATTCATTAAGGATTTCTCCAAAGTGGTTTACCTATTGTTTTGGCTTCTAGAGAAATATGACAAGTTCCATTTGGATGATGCATGCATGAAGGCATTCCTTGATTTGAAGGAGAAGCTTATATCAACTCCTATCATCATTGCACCGTATTGGTCCTAGCTATTTGAGCTAATGTGTGATGCAAGTGGTGTTTCCTTAGGAATGGTGTTGGGAAAAGGAGACATAAGATCTTTCATTCTATATACTATGCTAGAAAGGCCTCGAATGTCACCTAAGACAACTACACTGGGACAAAACAAGAGTTGCTTGCGATAGTATTTTACTTTGAGAAATTTCAATAGTATCTATTGGGGACTAAAGTTATGGTACATACCGATCATGCAGAACTTTGATACCTCATGAAAAATAAGGATGCAAAACCCAGACTCATCTAATGAGTGCTTTTTCTATAAGAGTTTGACTTTGAGGTGAAAGATAGGAGAGGTTGTGAAAATCAGGTGGCTAATCATCAGTAGGCTGGTTAGAGATAATGATATAGATGATTCCTTTCCCGATGAACGCATCTTGGCTGATTTTCATGATTTGGTACCTTGGTTTGCTGACTTTTCCAAATATTTGGCTAGTAAGATAATTCCTGAAGGTCTGAGTTTCCAATAGAAGAAAAAGTCCATGTATGATGTCCGCAAGTTTATTGGGATGAACCATATCTATTCCATATATATGTTGACGGCGTGATTTTTCATTGTATCCCGAAAGTAGAGATGATACCTATCCTTAAAGAATGTCACTCTTCACCTGTCAAAGGCCATTATGGAAGTATTAGAACAACAACAAAAGTATTACAATGTGGCTTCCATTGGCCCAGTCTTTATCACAATGCTCATGAGCTTATCAAGTAGTGTGATGAATGTCAACATTATGGTGGTATCTCAAGGTGTCATATGCTCCCTTTAACACCGATCTTGGAGGTAGAGTTATTTGATGTTTGGGATCATATGCTCCCTTTAACACCGATCTTGGAGGTAGAGTTATTTGATGTTTGGGAATACACTTCATTGGGTCGTTTGTGAGTTCATATGGGAATATATACATTCTTGTAGCTGTCGATTATGTGTCCAAGTGGGTTGAGGGGGTGTCTTTGCCAAAATATGAGGGAAGGAGCGTGACCCAATTCTTGAAGAAACACATTTTCTGAAGGTTTGACACTCTGTGTGCCATAATTAGTGATGGAGGGTTGCAGTTTTGTAACAGGTTGTTTAGAGCATTGCTTGCTAAGTATGGAGTGAAATAAAAAGTTGCTACACCTTATCATCCTAAAAAAAGTGGACAAGCAGAGGTATTCAATCAGGAAATCAAAGCTATATTGACAAAAACAGTGAATGCCAATAACAAATTGGGCAAGGAAGCTAGATGATGCCATTTGGCATACTAGATGACATATAAAACATCCATTGGCATGTCCCTTATCAGCTTGTATTTGGAAAAGCTTTCCATCTACTAGTTGAGCTGGAGCATAAGGTGATGTGGGCCTTAAAAAGTTTAAATATTGATTATGAAAAGGCTACCCACGCGAGAGTTGAGGGCCTTAATGAAATGGATAAGTTTTTGATGAGGGCTTATGAGAATACTTCCATATATAAAGCCCGAATGAAACATTTCCATGACAATAAACCATAAAGTTCAATGCTTTGTTGTTCTTCTGTTTTCCTAATCTCTACCTCTCTAGGTTCAAGTAAATAGAGAATTTGGGAAAGTCCTAATTTTGTGCTCCATTAAGAAATGTTTAAGATGAAGAGAAGACAATACAAGCATGCGTATTGGTTTAGAATCACTATACGCAAAACCTAGTTTGTTAATTCACCATCGTTCCCACAATGGTAGTTGTGGAGGTTTTAGTCTCTCATGATTGTAAGAAAGGAATTAGCATTCATTGAATAAAACATAATTAAGAACTTACAATGAAGATTGAAATAATATCCTCTTGGTTATTGCAATATTCAACTAAGAACAATCCAGAATAATGGAAATTGATTCCAAGAATATTTAAAAACTCAAGATGAATCTCCAATAAGTCAAACTCTTCTCCTAGAAAGTTTTCTCCTAACTAAAATAACCTATAAAAGTATTTATATAAATAATTAGAAACCTTTCCTAAATTAACAGGAAAAACTGATTAACTGCCACAACTTTCTCCTACGACTCGTAACTTGATCATACGAGTCATAGCTTCACTCATACAATGCCTAGCAACTCTTTATTTAGTTAAGTGCTGGGAGTTGGTACGACTCATACAATTCTTCTATGAGTAATACATTCCTGTCGTGGTCTGAACCTAAGATATTTGCCATCCTTTGAGTAATTCCACGAGTGTCTTGGTACGACTTGTACCTTGCTCTTATGACTGTGGTTACCTTTCATACCATGAGATCTGCCTTTCAACAATATTTCTGAACATCACCACATCTCCTTAGTATGGGTTGTAGTTAGTTATCACAGATCGTAGTTGCTACCCATACCAGGAGATTAACCAAAGTGCATCCTTCTGATATTTTCCACAACTCATAGTACGGCTCGTACTAGGATGGTATGGCTCATACCAAGAGTCGTAACTGGCCAATACATTGAGAAATTATTCTGATGTTTATCATGACTCATAGTATGGCTCATAACGCCAAGGTACGACTTTTGTATTGAATTTTTTACTTGATCAAATTGTTGCACTCTTTTTCCTTCTTTCAAAGCTTTCAACTCCAACACCTTATTTCCCTGAAAACAAAGCAAAAGTGTATCATATCCGTATAAATACACTTAAGACCATGTATATTTTCTCAGTTTTTGAGCATCGAAAGTGTTGTAAACCTACAACACATCTACCCTCAACTTAAGAATTTTGCATGTCCTCAGGCAAACAAAAAAACTATAAAATGATGCTTAACTAGAATGTAAAATAGAAGACCTACAACCAACACAACAAAATTTGAACAAAAGACCATTATAAGATATTAACCCCTTTTTAATTAAAACAATGTCCGTTATGCAGACACGTAACTACAAATCACGACATACATAGATCAAGACATGGCATCTAACTATTAGCAGAGAACTGAGCTATCACTAATGCTACTCACACAGTCAAATGGCCAAATGCAATACAAACCATGTATCCTTAAAACAAATGAAGTCCCTAAAACTGACATATATATATATGAAACTTGGGACTAATCAAACAAGACTCTCACTCTCACAAAGAAGTTGCAAATAGTGCATATCGGATACCATAGGCTTGTCCTTATGTACTCTACTTTGTCTTTTCAAACAATTAAGCTAGGATCATAATAGGACTTTTCTCAGCTTTTTTTTGTAGTTTTTAGGCTGGCTATGGTAGATATGGATATTAGTAACTAACCCTCCTTGGCACTACACATTGTGGCTTCACTTTTCACATTTTACCCCTTTTTATCTTTTTTCAATTTTCCTCCCTTTTTCACCATTCAATTGCCATTTGTGGGTGTGGTGTATTTTCCTCATCTTTTTCAATTCTTTTTCTTTTCTTTTCTTTTTTTAGATTTAAGCTCTTTTCTCAATTCTTTGTTTTTCTTATTTTGACATTTCACACCACACCACAACTTTCTTTGACTTTTTCTTTCTTTTTCACCCCCAACCAGTCTACATACCACTACTTTAGCCAGCCTCAACTTAGGCATTTTGCCTGAGTTGAGGTTCATAATTTCCAAGGAGGGACCAGGGCCAAACATGTTCATTATATACACGGGAAAGGTGAATGGGTAATCAAAGAAAAATGGTCAACTTAAGAATCAAACATGGGATCAAGGGTCATTTTTATTTGGTAGGGAAATTTAAGCTAAAGTGGGATAAAAAATGGCCTATGATTCTTTCCTATCCAATTGTCCTAAAACCTATGTAAAGGCCAACCGGGCAAGTTCTAGATCCTCTATGCAGTATTTAACTAGGTAAGAATCCTCACTCACACACTGGACATGTTTGCATTTATTCTACCTATCTGGTTCATGCTCAACTAAGACACAATTACACATGCTAATCTACTAAATGCCATAGAAAGATCCAAATAAGTCATACTTTGCAATCAACATACTTAGCTAACAACAAAAATTTTTAAAAGGCCCATTTTTCACTAGCTTAAAAAAAGTGCATTTATTGGCTGTAAAGTACTCCTAAGCTACTTCTAGTTAAACAAAAAAAAAATTCTAAACATGCCAGTTCTACTAGATAGCATGTCCGACGCAAAAGAAACATGACAACAAAAACCCTCGGATGTAACAGAAACCCAAAACAAGTACCCCCTCCCCTCCCCTTTAAAATGCATGCTTTATCCCTGAAGCATAAAAATGTAAGAACAAGGAGAGGTATATATCTGTGGCAAAAAAAGTTAGTATGTATTCCTTGAGAAAAATAAAGAAAGAATATTATTCTCAGTATTTTACCACGAGTCATCAGTATGCGTCATACCTAGGTGGTACGATTCGTACTAAGACTCGTAGTACTATTTGGCACTATCATGACTTAATTATATGACTCATACCAAGTTGGAACGATTCGTACTACTGGTCATAGGAAGGATTCCAGAAATTCGTGTCTTTAAGTATTTTTATACGACTTGAGTTACAGATCTTAGTTAAGTTCTATGAGTTGTACTAAGGGTCATACGGTTGCTTTTGAACTTGACCCTTGTTTGATTCTTGGTATGACTACTAGATACGACTCGTAATGGGATACTATCTGTTGTACTAGGTCCCGTACCATGAGCTTCTAGATTAACTGACTTGGGATAGTCCTAATGAGCCATCCTACGAGTCGTAGTGTGAAACCATGAGTCGTAGGAAACCTTGTGAAGCCTGTCGTCAGCTTATGCACATGTAGTTGTGCTGGTAACCATGTTTTTAGATGGGTACTCAGAATTCCCCATTCCAGCTATTCAAACATCATCAACTTCACATACCCAGTTCAACCCAACCATGCTTTACATCTCGTAATTCATCATCTATAATTAAATTTTTTGTTTGGGCATTTTGGTTCCTAAAACCATTTATAATTATGCATATTCAGGCCCTGATAAAATTCATCTTCCTCATTTACATAAGCTGAGGAACCACAATTCAAATTTCGGCCATCTCTTAGCAAGAAGTTTTAAAAGACAAAATAATAACTTATTTGATATTTCAAGTTATTTCATGATTTCTTGTTTGCTTCAGTTTTTTTGTTTAGGAATTCAAGTGGCTTGTGCAAATTTATTTGCACAAATTTGAGCTTGACAACTTTGTGCTTGAGTTACGGGTAGTAGAAGATAGAATGGAGGTACTCGTGAGTTGTGATTTGTGTTTGTGTGGGAGTGAAAGTCCAAAAATATGGGAATTAAATAAGTTCGGGTAGATTTTAAAAATACAGGTCAAGTCGGGAAATTAATTCAATTTTGCCTATCATGACTCGTACCACGAGTCATAGGTCATACTTACGGCTTATACCTAGAGTCATAACAATAAACTTAAGAAATTTACCTTGGGATTTACGAGTGCATGGTATGAGTTGTACCATGAAGGTATGATTCGTACTATGACTCGTAAGTTAAAATTTCCGCACTTCCATACTTAGAATAGTTCATCCTTACAGTGGATAATATGACTAGTACTATGGAGGTATGGTTCGTAGTAACCAACCATAACATGAACTCATGCACTTGGACCAATCTCGGCTTCTTACCACGGATAATACTACGAGCTGTACAAGCGTCCTACGCTTCGTACTAAGGCTCATAGTACAGTCCTATGCTACAATTTTTCTCCCATTAGATATTGTTTCACCAGCTCACTGAACATACATAAGTCAAGATACTTGGGTTGCCTCCCAAGAAGTGCCTGTTTAACATCACGACACAACGCAGGTGGTACTCATGGGTTTCCTTCCAAGAAGTGTCTGATTTTACATCGTGGCACGACGGAAGTCTCTTAACTACTCAGAATTCATCAAGAAACTCGGACTCATCCTCAGTTGCTGATACAAATCTAAACTCATTAGGCTGCTTCATTAACCTACAAACATTGAAAGTGACCTCCTTCTTGTTCAGCCTAAACTTTAATTGTCCCACCTCAATATCCACTAATGATCTCCCAGTGGAAAGAATGGTCGCCCCAAGATAATGGGGACCTCAAAATTGACATCGCAATCTAGGATCACGAAATTAGCCGTGAAGATAAACCTGTCCAGGTTGACTAGCATATCAAAAAAGATCCCCACTGGCTTCTTAACTGTACAGTCTGCGATCAATAGCCATATCGTAGTTGGTGTGAGGGCTCCTAAACCCAGCTGTTTGAACACAACAAATGTTATCAAGTTGATGCTAGCACCTAAGTCACATAATGCCTTTGAAAACTCCAAATCACCAATTTTTGAAGGGATGGTAAGGGCACCTGGATCTTCCTTTTTCTATGCAAGAACTCGTGAGGCTATGGAACTTTAGTGATGCAAGTTACCCACTGGCTCATAGCTCACGAACCACTTTCTAGTCACTAGGTCCTTCATAAACTTGGCATACCCAGGCATCTGCTCCAATGCCTCGACCAATGGGATGTTCAGAGAAAACTATTTCAGCATTGATAAGAACTTCTAGAACTTCCCATCTTCTGCCTTCTTCTTCATCCTTTGAGGGAATGGTGGTGGTGGGCGAGAGATTGGTCTATAAATCTAAGTTAACCCTTTTTCCTTCCATTCCTTAGCCTTAGACCCCTTGCATCACCTAGAGCCTTAATCAACTCAGCATCACCTATAAGTTCAACAATATCCACTTCCTCATTCAGCTCGATCTCCTTCTGTCTCTCCATCTCAACTACAATCGGTAGGGGAGGGTCTGTAGTGGTCGTTCCACTCCTAGTCATCACAGCCATATAGTGACTATCATTCTTTGGATTTTGGATTGTGTTTCTAGGAAGTGTTCCCTTCTTCCTCTGGTTTAGGGATGCAGACATTTGCCCAATCTGCTGCTCAATCTACTTAATCACTATAGCGTGGGATTCAACTTTTTAGACCATGCTAGATATATCACCTCTAATATCCTTTAGATGATAATATATTGATTTATACCTTTGAACAGTTCATCCATCATGTTACTTTGATGGTCCAGCATCACCCTAACAAGCCTTGGGAGGAACCTAAACACCAGCGCAATCCTTGTGATAACCATCATTCTTTCTCCATTAACTTTCCTGCTCAAGACCTCTACTCCTATCCCTATATCCATTCCAATTGTAGTTGTTTATATACTAGTTCCAACCTTGATTTCCCAAAACTTGGCTCCAAGTGTCCTATTCAGACCCTTGGGCATTGTCCCAAAAACCCTCAACCTGGTTCTTAAAAAAGTTTGCCTCCTTCTCGAAATTAGACCTTTAGAACCCCGTTTCCTGACCCTGAGCTCCCACTGTATTCATTTTTTGAGCTCCAGAACCCTTCATCTGTTTCGTGAGCAGTTTTAAAGATGTCCTCATGTGAGGCAACTCCTGATCACGCTCCTCCTCTTTTCTACATTGATCTGCTGTCATCCCAATAACATATGTACCTCTAGCTGCTTCAGCTTCGCTTGTGTGACGGGCTCTATTGGTTTTGGTCACTCGATCTAGTATAATGGTTGCTTGCTCCCATGAGTGACTCATCAGTGCACCTCCTACCACTATATCTGCTACAACTTTCGTGCTATTTTTAAAGACCTATAAAAAAATTTCAACAAATTTTCATCGAGAATTTTATGATTCAGGCACTTATCAACTTCTTAAATATCAACCATTTCTCATGAAGTTCCTCCGTCTTTAGTTGGCGAAAATTATATATCTGATTCTTTGGTTGCATCATCCTAGAAAGTGGGAAGAACCTTTCTAAGAAGGCTTGCTTTAGCTCCCTCTAGTTGGTAATGGAGTCGTTGGGAAACTCAGATAACCATAAAGTAGCCTCTTCAAACAAAGAGAAAGGGAAAAATCTCAATCGTATAACATCCTGGCTTAGACTTGATAATCTATACGCCTTGCATATACCAACGAAGTTCATCAGGTGAAAATTAGCATCATCAGTTGCATGACCACTAAACACCCCTTTCATGTTAAGCAACTAGATCATGGTGCTAATGATATCAAACTCTGCCCTAGCAGGCAGAGGTGGCAGTACGATGGCTTCTGTTGACCCGACTTCAACAATATCTGGGTCATCATCATCATAAAACTAAGGAGCATATATTTGGCCTCTATTACCCCTTCCATGGAGGCCAACATTTACTACCTCATAACGAGCATCCTCAGCTTCCTAAAGCACTTCTTGCCTAGCTAACTCAGCTTCAGAAGCTTCTTCCGTCAATCATGCCTCTCTTCGCTCGGGGTTTTCCAGTTTTTGTAGTGCTCTCTCTAGATCAAGATCAAGTGGAATCAGAGGGTTTCCACTTTTTGAGTACTTGACATTCACCAAATGGAAACCTGTGGGTGTAAAATATAAAAGAAAACATAAATGATGAAATAACGACGAAATGTTAAACGCAACAATTACTCTAATCCTAAGCCATATTCTCCGCCAATGATGCTACTTTTGATAACGCTTAAATCATACTCCTGTAAAATTATAGTATGGACGTTGTCAATAAGAAACCCAACAAAGGTTGGGGTCGATCCTATAGGGAATATGGTCAGGATGTCTGAAGTTTGTACTTGGCCTAATTTTTGCACTCTTTTTCCTTCTTTCACAGCTTTCAACTCCAACGCCTTATTTCCTTAAAAACAAAGTAAAAGTGCATAATATTCGTATAAACACACCTAAGACCATTTTTAAAGATTAAATGTGTTGTAAACCCACATCACATCATGTGTTAAGAAGTATTTGGGTGTTCAAGCAAAAATCGACTTAATTGGAGTCACCTACCTTGATGATCCTTAGCACAAGAGCTACCCATCATGCCGCAATGTTAATTCAAGTGCTTCTTGGGAGGCAACACAAGTGTCTTTAAAGTTTATTTTTATGTTACATTCATGTTGCCTTTGTTATGTATGAGATTGTATTGTGAACAAGGTGAAAGGAAACAAAGTATGGTCACCTGCATGGGACCTGCGAAATGAAGGAACAGATCTGTGAGCCGCAGGTGAAACACAAGTTTTGTCCAGAATGCCTGGCTAAGTAAGGAAGACCTATGCCTCACTTGCAAAATGTAGGTACAGATCCGCTAGCTACAGGTGAAGCGCAACATTACAGTAGATTACCTAGGAAGAAAATATGAAAAATTAAAGTGACTTGTGCCTCACCTGCATAACATAGGTATGGATTCACGAGATGCAGGTTAGTCGCACATCAAAAGCAGTGGACTGAACCAAATGAATTACACCTGTGCTTGGACTACGGTTCGCAAGTGAAATTCTGTGGCTGCAGGTCCAATGCAGGCATAGGTATGACTGGCATCTTAAAATGTTGACTAACCCATTTGACCAACATGACCAAGGTATGACCCATGCCTTTTCACAGTTTTCCCCACTTCTTAAAACCCCTATTTTTCTACACATTACCACTTCCGTTATCCCCTCAATTACCAGTTCAAATTCCTACATTCTTCTAATAATTACCTATAAATTCAATTCAACCATTCACCTCCCCTTCCCTTTTATAAAACCCACCTTCCTTTTCATTCCATCACATTCCACCATTTCACCACTACACAAAAGTATAAAAGGACTTGGGTCGGCTATTGTTGGAAAAAGCTTCAAGCATCATTTTAAGTTGAAATTTCCCTACTCACCTTAATTTACTTGGTATGAATTTCATTTTTCATCTGTATTTCTTTAAGCTTGATTATTGTATGTATCATACAACATGCATTCCACTTGCCATTGTCCATAACCCATGTTTTCTCCACTACATTAATATATGTTCTTTACACCCATGTTGAAATCAAATCTTGTGGGTGTATATGGGGCTAGTTTGAAATATCAATTTTAGTGGGTAGGGTTTCTTGTTCATAATGCTTTTTCTGTTAGGTGTGTTATTGTGGCTTTGAATTTTTGATTGGGGGAGAAGTCTATGTAACCCATGTGCTTGAAATGCATGGATTTTTCTGATGATAGATAGGGTGACATCTTTCTTAAGGGAAAATCATCATTTCTTTTTGAATACTTGATATTGTGGGTGAAGATGTGATCATGACTATTAGTTGTGTGGATTGGTGAAATGAACTTGTTATGTAGTGGTAGAATTAATTTCTTGACGCTTTCCAATGATAGATGAGGTAACGTCCTTCTTAAGGAAAGTTGTTAAATAGGTATGATAGTAAAATTGGTTGGGAATGGTGTTAAAAAATCTTTCGGGAAAGTCTGAGTACTCGTTAGATATTACTTTTGCTTATACTTGTTGAAAATTCTAAAAGAATGAAATTTGAAGTTAAAACATTGTTGAGCACATGCAGGCCGCAAGTTGTCACACAAGTTTGGGTGATGGGCTTCAGGCTCACTGCCCTGCTCCTACATTTAACCTATGGACCACGAATCCCCATCTCTGAAATGCAGGTGTAACAGAGGTGCTGAACCACTTTGTAGGGATTCTCCCTGGCACTTGTGATTCACCTACGGGTCATAGGTCCTCACTTCTGAACTGCAAGTACACATGCAGGTGCTGCCAGTGATTTTAATTGCTATAGTATTTTTTCGTATTCCAATTTCCTTCATTTTCTTTCCTTATTTTAGCATAGATATTGTCTTTTATTTTCCTTACAGAAAAATGCAAAAAGAGTTTGGTTCTTGTTTGGGGCACTCATTTTGTCTTGTCGGAAAATGTCTTCATCTAGGAATCACAACAAAGGGAAAGCTCTTATGAGACCACAGAAGCAGAGGCTGAGGAAATCAAAGGAATCTCCCGACTCCACTTTTGGCTTGAGGGAATAGAAGCTTATTATCAATCCTTTAAGGAGAGGTAGGCAATTACAACAGAAACCCTATTTAACGTCAATTCTTTCAAGGATGACTTCGCCGATATTCATAATCAATTCCACATACGGTATTGAGAATCTTTCACTATGCCCTTGGTCCCCTACTTCCCAGAGTTGGTGTTAGAATTATGCTTCCTACATGCATGATAGGTCATTTTAAAGCACAAAGGCTGGGTGGAACCAACACCTAGCTTGTCCTCTGTGTTAGAGTGGGCCAAGAACTGCGCATCACCCCTGAAGCAACCAATTCTATTTATTGGAAAGATCTGATATATCCTGGATTGGTGTTTGCAAGAAGAGGGGCGGATATAGGAAGTCAATATGCATGGGTGGCAGGTATCATTGCTGCAGGCCAACAACAATGGGCAGTTATGAAGGGATATATTCATCACCATGATCTAAAATTTGAGGCTAGAATGTGGCTAGATCTGGTGTGCGTACGCATCATTCCCTAAAAACACACATGTTCCACTTGAGATAACCATCCTCATTACCTATATTATGTATAGAGTACATATTAATATGAGGGAGATCATTGCTGAGCAATTCAAGAGAAAAGTTACACAGTAGGCTACTTCTATGCCATACCCAGTCCTCATTAGCTTGCTCTACTTATAGGCTAGATTCTCTTTATTTTGACCATTAGATAAAAATTGGCGAGCAGAGAGAGTTATTGATTTGGCCACAAAGACAGACAAGTATGGTCTAGCTTTCAGAAAGCCATCTTTGGGACAAAGTGATTCTCCTCCCGCCAAGAGGACCAAAGATATCCATGTTTCACCGATGACTGAGAGACATCTCTCTCCACAGGCAAGTGGTCTTCTCAAAATGGCACAAATGGATCATACCAATAATGCTCAAACATTTAAGCTGGCCAAAGCTATTACTCCCATGATTCTAAGTTCCATGAAAATAGTGGTGAAACTAGTGGTGGAGAAGTTGAGTAGCCTGTATGCTCGAGTGGATGTGCTTGAGAAGGAAGTGGCTGATATGAGGGAAGAGATATATAGATGGAAGGATTTGATTCCACCCATGGATATAGATTTGAATGTCCTAGTAGTGGGGCTTGACTCACTTGTTGCAAATAGGAGTCCTCCGAATGATTAGTGTGTTGGGTATAGCCTAACTGAAATTGCAGTGGCTACAGAAGGTCAAGATGGCGAACCACCTCACGTTGAGGCGCCTGCTAATATAGATGCTGCTCACCAAGATGATCCATATCAGGTGGCTTCGATTATTTCATACAATGAGGCTAGGACCCTTCTAGACAGATGGGTGATGACCTCGCCAGATGAACTACTTGTACTCCCACCTGATCCCTTGGTGCCTTATGTTGAGGACATAGCTTCGTGGCATTTTTCATGAGGGGCGCATGCTAACCCTTCTCTCGTATAGGGAGTCCTCCTAATTTCTCTTATTATATGTATGCCTTGTCAACAATGAATGTTTTGTTTTTTTTTTGGGG
>JACEIK010003347.1:105505-117183 GCA_018107945.1 Datura stramonium | reverse complement strand
GACTGGTGGTACCTCGACTGATGGTTTTGCTGGAGGGGTCACCCTATTTTTTAATTCAAGGTCCAACTTCTTTGGCCTGAAGTTATATGACCCCATTCCCTATAGGGCATTGACCATCTCCTTATATCCTTGGACATCATCCCCTTCATAATTCATTAGGACTGGTGCCAATGTCTCAACACTCATTCATGCCACCATCGACATAGGTAGCCACTTGTCCTCCATCAAAGCTCATGGGGGATTATCTAGTGGTACAATTTCCTTGTTGTAGCCTGAATAGAAAAAAAACAAAATAAAAATGTAAGAGAGGAAAATAACGACTAAAACTTAAACACAAGCAATTTATCTAATCCTAAGTCGTATTCCCCGGCAATGGCGCACTTTTGGTAACGCTCAAATCACACTTCTATAAAAGTATGATATAGACGTTGTCAATAAAAAATTCAACTAGGTTGGGATCAACCCCACAGGGAATATGTTCAAGATATAGAATAATGCTAGTATTTAAGCTTTTAAATATGTTATTTCTTAAAAGGGGATTTTGTAAGCAAGTAACATGTAACAATATTGACAATTGGATTGTTATCAAGATAATACAATCAAATAGGAAAGTGTTCCCCATGGGTTCATAACTACTTCGAATTTTACACTTGTGATCTATCCCATTAAATTGACTTGTAGAACTGATAACATAGATTCATCCAAACGACTGGTCCGTTTCTATCAGATGACTATACTCAATTACTGAATTAAGTCGCTCGAGTGATTTCACTTTAACCACTATAAATTTGTGCCAAATTAACTATCCTGCAACCACAGCTCAAGTCATACAATGAACCACAAAGTTCAAGGCTTTGTTGTAATTCTCTTTTACTAATATCTACCTCTCTTGATTCAAGCAAGTAGAAAATTTGGGCAAGTCCTAACATTGCTTTCCATTAAGAGACGTTTAAGATTGAAGAGTATACAATACAAGCATTAGCATGCGTGTATAATCACTTTGTGTAAACCCTACTTTGTTAATTCAAAATGGTTCCCACAACCCTAGTTATGGAGGTTTTAGCCTCTCATGATTGTAAGAAAAATATTAGCATTCATAGACAAAAACATAATTTAAAACTTACAATAATGATTGAAAAGTAAACCCACTTGATTATTGCAAAAGATCAATGAAGAATAATTCATGAACAATGAAACAAATAATGCAATAAACTCTCCAGTGTAGTTCTCAATATTCTCAAAAGTCAAATACTTCTCAAAAGAATTGAATTTTGTTCTCTCTAAGAAGAATAACCTAGAAAAGTATTTATATAAAAAATTAGAAACCTTTCCTAAATTAACAGGGAAAATGATAAATTGTTGTCACCTTCACCTACGACTTGTACCATGATTGTATGGGTCGTACTTCTACTCATGCAATGTATGGAAACTCCGAATCTGTCTAAGTGTTGGAATTTGGTACAACTCGTACATTGATCCTATGAGTCATATGTTACTTTCATTGTCTAAATATGAGAGTTCTAACATCCTCTAAATATTTCCACGAGTGTCTTGGTACGACTTGTACCTTCATCTTAAGACTCGTGAATGCCTCTCGTACCTTGAGATCTGTCATTCCTCAATCCTTCTGAACATTAGCACGACACCTTGGTATGGGTCGTAGGCAGTTACCACGATCTATTGTTGCTACTCGTATTAGGAGACTAACCCAGTACAACTTCTTTTTTACTTTTCTACGACTCTCAGTACGGCTCGTACAAGGATTGTACGACTCATACCACGAGTCGTAACTTAGCCTTTGCATTACGTTCATCTTCTGGATTTATCCATAACTCTTAGTATGACTCTTCCCATGATTGTACAGCTCGTGGTGAGGTCTGTACTTGGCCCTTTTCTGCACTCTTTTCACTTCTTTTGCAAATTCTAACTCCAACACCTAATTTTCCTAAAAATAAAGTAGAAGTTCATCATATCCGTATAAACTCACCTAAGACCGTGCTTATTTCCCAATTTTAAGCATCGAAAGTGTTGTAAACCGACATCACATCACTGTGGAAAAAGGGAAAAAAAAGAGAAGTGAGCTTCAATGTGAAGTAGCACCAACTGCTTAATGAGAAAAAAAATGGTTGGCTGAAAAACCTTTAATCAAAAGAAGAAAGAAATGAATTGAATGGGGCAACCTCTTATAGAAGAGGCTTGATACAAAAATTAACTTTGTTAAAAGGGTGGCTTTTTTTGGGGAACATAGATTGTGAAATGGAGAGACAAGGTTGAGTTGACTCGCTAAGTATGAGAGGGATGTTTAATGTGTATCACAGAGGCATTAAGGAGGTTCAGTCACTAGATCTAAAAGTTTGTCTACCTTTCACCTCTAGTCTTCATTACGATCCACAAGTCCTTAGTGATTCCAAGTATAGCAACTCTACATTAGTGGTGAGCTACATAAAGGGCAAGCCTATGGGTCGAATGTGTATGCACTTGAATTTTATTGAGAGAGCGAGCATCATTGAATCATTTCATAATCCCTATGTCTGAATGGGATCAATGTGAATTAGATTCTCTCTTATGGTGAGTGGCATCATTTTCTCAGAACAAATGCTCAAACTTATGTTTTCCATTGAAAGGTATGGATGCAACATGTTATGTAGTGAACTTTGAGGAAAACCTTGATTGTTGATTATCAATGACTTGAGATGCTTATTAATTTTGATTTGTCGAAATATTCCCCTAATTTGAATTGAAAGGAATGAAAGTGAGATGCCAAGTGTTTGTGGTTACCAGTTGAGATTGTGCAACATGTTTTGAGTCTTTTTACTTTTCTTTCTTGAGTCGGTGTAAGATTTTAGGGTTGTCATAAGTTAGTAGTCCCTTATGTAGCTCTTATGATGTGGGTGCTTAATTCAATTTTTAGTTGTAAAAGAATTTCTTTCTTGAGGACAAACAATGGTTCAAGTTTGCGGGTTTGATGAGATGGTAATTTACCAACTCATTAGTCTATTAAGCATGAGCTTTTGCTTTGTTTTAATATCAATTAGAAAGATTTTAAAGCTTTTCTATTTGATTTTTGCAGGTATTGAACAAAGACAAGGAAAGTAGAGGAATTGAACAAAAGGCACTTTGCTGGAAGAAAGGAACACACATTTCATAGAAGGGCACCTGTGAAACAAAGGTGCAAACACAATCAACATTGATGATGAGCAGAAAGGAACCTGCGAAGCATAGGTTGGCACCAACAAAATGTGGGTGCAACCGTAGAAGGATGTCAGGAAATTCTTTTGGGACCTGTGAAGAACATGTGGTTCGCGGATGGGGACCTGCAAAACACAGATGCCTCACAAGCGACCAAAATGCTAAAAAGGATAAAATAGTCCAGTTGAGGAACAAGTACACCAGAGAAGCTTCCAAGGGCAAATTTGGAAAGCTGAGCCCAAGGCAATGTGCAGAATTTACCTCAATTGTACACACCCATGTCATAACACATCATAGATTAGTGTTGAATTATAGAGAGAAGTAATGATAGAAAGAGTAGAGTACATTGTTCTTACTCTTCTTCTCACTACTATTTTGAGCTAAGTACACCATTGTTGCAGGTTTAAAAGTTTGATTTTACTATTCATGATGATTATTATTGATGATTTATCAATTACTTTAATTCAGTAGCTAAGATAAATGCTTTATCTTCATTTATGAGTAGCTAATATTCTTGCTAAGGGTGTGTGCTTCATGGGTGTTTAATTTAATTGTGTATCGGTCAATTGTTCTTAACTTTAATATAAATGCATGGATCTATTATTCCCTCTGAATTTTAATTGAAATTAGTGGTTTCAAACACTAGTTTAGTATAATTATCTTGCTTGAGCTTGAAAAAGGAAAGTGAGATATAGGTGAGGAAACAATAGTGGGCACTTGGAATGTGGATGTGTGGGGTTGAGCTAGAGATAGTCAAAACCCATATCCCCACTCCACTTATTGGTCAAGTCTAGAGATATCTTGACACTTCCTCAAGCATGGTGTGGTTGATTTTTGATTGGGACCTTGGGGTTTGAGAAAACCCAAGGAAAAAACATCCTTGTGGTTGAAAAATAAGTGGATGTGCTTTGATCCATGGTATCCATGCTAGAAATTGAAGCTAAGGCAATTGAATCAATCCTAGTTTAGTAACACTTCATCTATTGCACATCCCTTGCCGTGTCCTCTTATTTTTGTTCCCTGATCTTGGACATAATCACGTGCCCAAGTGCTCTTTATAACTTAGATTAGTCGTGTTGGTCTATTTATGCATTTAATTTATCATGTGATTTTATGTAAATTTGGATACATAGTAACCAACATGATTAGTCCTTGTTTTTGTAGGTTAAAATGCATTTGAGGGACTAAATAATGATGGGTGAAGTGGAGGAATGGAATAGGAAGCAAATTGCAAAAGTCGCCAAGGAACCATGCCTTGGCAAAGCTGGTCGCGCCAGGCAGCGTGCCATGCTGTGCGTGTGCCGCGCCCAATGCCGTGCCACGCCAATGCCAGGCGCAAGAAGAAGGAAGCAAGCAGGCCACCTGCGCGCCAGCGCCGTGCCACGCCAGGCACAACTGCATGACAGGGGCCGTGTCATGGGTGCAAACGCGCTGCACAAGCAGCGTGCCACACTGCCATCGCGACAAGAGGCTGCCGAAGCTCAATTTTTATGCAAATTCCAGTGTGTTGTCGCGATATCTCCATGTCACGGAGGTAAATGAGTGAGACCACCTCCGTTCCATGGAGCCATTCCATGATGGGCAAGAAATTGTACATTCCCTCTTTACTATAAATAGGAACCTTAGCTTCTAAAATCATTTTTGTCACGAAATATTTTCTGAAAACCGTAAAGGAGCGAAGGGAGAAGTGAAGAACTCACCTAGGGTTCACCAAATTTACCTTCTCTTTGTTCTATTCTTGTAAGTACATCACTTTAATTATGTTTTTGAGTATTTTTACGAACATGAGTGGCTAAAACCCTTCCTATAGGGTTGAGGCCACGTGATATGATTGTAATTGCATGAATTTGTTTTAGTTTGAGTTGTTAATTGTTTTTTTGTCTTACATTCTACATTATGGTTGTTTTTATGCTTGCTCACAATAAAAACAAATATGTTAAGCTTAGGTAGAAGCTTGAAAGAGCAACTTTAAGCAAGAACAAGAGAATGTAGGGAGCAATTTCTTATCTTTAGATAAGATTCACGGTTAGGATAGAATGTATACCTAATTTGCGTTGCTTGGTTTATAAAACAGGATTAGAGCAAGACACCGACTTAGAATTGTCACATCACCACTCATAGAAGTAGTTGTGAAGCTAAGTTGAGTTAAATGATTAGAGGTACGAAAGTCCATAATCAAGAGCATAAACCTCGTAAACCACATCCATGTAGTTGAATTGGCCACGAACTAGGATGTCACATCCCCGCTCAACGATGTAGTTGTGAGGATAGTTTGTCATGTTTAAAGGTTCGAGAGACCATGAACATTGCATTTTCCACTATGTGAGATAACAATTGATAATTTCATACTTGAACCATTACAAAGTGTAGCATTGCATGATTATCCAGCCTTAGCTCTAGTTGCTTCTTATATTGTTCCAGATTATTTCTGTGACCACCCCTAGATTTAATTATAAGTTAATGAAAACTTCTATAATTAACACTTGTGTAAGTTAATATCACACTTGAACGTGATAATTTGCTAATATAGTCCAGTCCCTGTGGGTTCGACATTCGGCTCTTAAAAAGGGCCACTGTATTACTTGTAAGACCACGTACGCTTGCTTGTGCGCTTGGGCGCAGTCACAACATTCCCTTTGTTCAATTTAGTTTTTAAAATTTGGATTCAATATTGTCTTCCCTTTTCCCCCAAAGCATTATTTCGTACATTTTAACAATGATGCATTTGAATATGAGTTAGCTTACAACCTTTAGTTTATCAATTTCAATTCTTTATGGGATTCGACCCCGACACCCATTGGGCATTTTGTTTTTGACAATGACCACTGCCACCTCCCTTAATCAAGAGAGATGTATTGAACATTATCACTAGACAACCAAGAGAGAATAGATGCGTGTTTATGAGTTGGTAATTTACCAACTCATTAGGCTCTTAAGCATGAGCTTTAGCTTAGTTTTTAAGTAAATTAGATGAATTGTATGCCCTTTTTTCCTTTTTATGTAAAAATATCTGATTTGAAGAAAAAGAGCAATAAGTGGGCAAAAAAAGGACACCGACAAAACGCCAGCCAACGCAGATGACCACTACTTTGAGGAACTAAAGCAACCGATAGTTGCGGATGTCAACCGGCGACTCACTGGTTAACTCGCCTATAGGCGCCTGAATTTGCTGGATCAAGGGGGAAAGAAATCGGTGTAGCGTAGTTGGAGGCCGGTGAATCGCCAAAGGTACCACTGAATGGTGCTCGAAATCACTGAAGGAGCAAGAAATGACTGACGGCAGTTCACGAAATGTAACCGGCAAACTGCCATTACTTTCGCAAGTGCAAAAATGCCTTAGTAGGGGCAATTTCATCCAACACTGAAGGAAGTACACTGTACATATCAGATCTTAACTTTATCTTTTTAAACATTCCTTTTGCTGTGGAAGAAAGTAGAATTCTATTGGTGGAAATTGTTGAATATTGTTTTCCTTTTCTTCATCTACTTCCTTAGCAAGGTACCACCATTATTGTAGACATATTTTTGAATTATTTTGCTGCTCATATTAATGAAATCAATGAGTTTATTATTGAATATGCTCTTTAGTTTCTTAACCATGAGTAGCTAAATCATCAACTAGAGGTGTGTGGTGATGAGTGATTAATTAGATTGGGTATTGCTAGATTCATCTCAATATTACTTAATTAGTGGAAATTTGTTAATTTCTCTCCAATTTATAATTGATGATCTATAGTTGCAGATGTGGGTCTACTTTTCTTACTTTATTTCTGCTTGAAAAAGAAGAGTTAAGTATTGGGAGAGAATTTGATGGAGGAAATGGATGTGATGTTGTGGAGTTGGGCTAGACATAGCCAAAACCCATATTGACACTCCTAATTAATAGCTAATAGCTAGAGATAGTTAGCTATTAATCCAAACATGATTTGGCTGATTTAATTGTGTTTAGTGGTTTGAAAGAACTCTAGAAAGAGGCATTCATGAGGTTGAAAAATATAGAATGTCCACCTGTCCAAAATTATTTACACAATTTGCAATGATGAGATGATAGCATAGCCTTGTTTAATTAGCGCATCTTCTACACAACACCTATAGTCCTTCTCATTATTATCTACAAATTTGGTTATTTTTCTATTCTAATTAGCTGAGTTATAATCTATAGAATTTTGTTAACATCAAGTTTCCCCCAACATATTTATTGCTTTATGTCTCTAGAGTGGTGCGAACTAATTTAAATTTTCCAAAGAACACTTGCATATATCACTTATTAGTCTCTATGGTATTCGATCCCGACATCCATCGAGATAGGTGTTTTGATACAATCACCATTTATGCTCCTTAATAAAGAAGAGTGTATTTTGGACGTTATCAAAAATTGTGCCATTGCCGGGGACTAGCGCTTGATATTCTTGTGTTGATTTTTAATTTGAGTTAGTCTTGCATCTTAGTTTTTGACGTTGATCTTGCTGCGAATATTAGGGTAACGTCATATGAGTCATCACCCACAAGCAGGGGATAGCTCAGTTGAGCATAATATGGAACACGAAAAAGATAACCCGATAATGCCTGAAATTGAAGGATCCATTTGCCTACCGCTCATGGTAGGGAATGTCGTGTTCCATGTCACAAGTACAATTCTTCATTTTCTATATATGAAAGGGCTTTTGGGGGGCAAACCGAGTGAGGATGCAAATCACCACTTGAGGAATTTCTTAGAGATCTGCCAGCCCTTCAACATAACAAATATAAGTCAAGAGTCCATTAGGTTAAGACGCTTTCCATTCTCCCTAACGGGAGAGGCAACTATGTGGTTGGAGGAACTCCTTCCTGGTTGTATTACATCGTGGAAAGAATTGATTGAAGCCTTTTTGGATCGTTTCTTCCCTATATCAAAAATGTTGCAGCTAAGGGATGATTACGAACTTTAGGCAAGAGCTAGGGGAACCATTGCATGAAGCATGGCTAAGGTTCAAGAAGAAGGTTTCCCTTTGCCCCAACCATGGTCTCCCTCATGGAGTTCTTCTTCAAAGTATCTACTGAGCTATGGACTCCATTAAAAAATATATTTCCAATAATTTAGCCGGAGGACCAATCATGGATCAAACATATGGGTTAGCTAAGGCCCTTTTGGACAAAATGAAAAGACAAATCGGGTATGGCATACGAAAGAGACCAATGTGTCGACACATGATGTTGGTTCTAGTGTGTTGGCATCTAAGTTGCAAAAAAGATATGAAGATAGAGATGAGAATCTTGCTAAAATGATGATGCAGTTGGAACTAATGAAGAAACATGTGATGGGGGCAGGGCCCAAATTGTGAATGTTGTAGGTATGCAGGGTCCATTGCACTTTGAAGGAGAATTGTTGTCACCGAGATATGATGAAGAGTGCCAATACATGGTAAATCATATAGGGGATTCTTGGCTTGGCTTTCAGGGGACCAATCAAGGCCCTTAGCACCCACAAAAAGAGATCCAAGGTTGTAGAAACCGCGATGCACAAAGATGGCCCGATAGAAATGAAAGATGGGGCACTAGAGAGAAAAATCAAGTGGGGGATTGTTATCATCGAAGTTCAAACCCATATGTTCCCCCTCCTAAAGCTGAGAGCACCCCAAAATCATCCTGAGGTGAGCAATGCAGGTAACTAAGAAATTGAATAGATGTTAGCTACAGTTCTCAAGAAAGTGGAATTAACTGACAGCGGGGTCAAAGAATTGAAAGGGGAGGTGTCTAAACTTTCCCAAATTGTGAGTTCTCATTCAGCCTCTATTAAGCATTTGAAAGCTCAAATGAACCACTTTTCCTCTCAAATGAACCCATGAATGAAAGGAACACTCCAACTGATACATTGCCAAACGCGAAGAAAGATAGTTAATGCATGGCCATCGTCACGAGGAGTGGTAAAATGGTTGGAGAAGTAGGTGTGAAACCAAAGGAGGTTGTTGCTTCTAAAACAAATGATGAAAATGAATCTAATGTGGTGCCAAAAGAACCAAGTGGTTGTGAAAATGATGAAGAAAAAGGTGAGAGAGAGGATGATGAAGTTCCCTCAAATGTCGATGAAGAAGAGGCATTAAGGCCTCAAATGATAAAGAACAAGAACCAATAGCTCCACCCCCTTATCCACAACGGTTAGCAAAGAAAAGGAAGGAGGATTACTTTAGTAAATTTATCGACATGTTCAGTAAATTTTCTATTAATATACCGTTAGTGGGAGCCCTATTTCAAATGTCCGGATATGTCAAGTTCATGAAGGAGCTATTGAAAAAGAAGAAGGTGGTAGACGTGGGCACCGGAGAGACAACACATCACTATAGTGCGATTGATGATGAGCATCTTTCCCCAAAGCGAGAAGATCCAAGAGCCTTCATAATTCCTTACACTATCGGGTTATATGTGTTTAATAATGCCATTTGCGTTCTTGATGCAAGTATAAATTTGATGCCCCTTATTATCTATAGGAAATTGGGGCTTGGGAACACCAAGCCCACATCAATGAGTTTGTTAATGGCTAATCGCTCCATAAAGAAACACGTGGGTGTGTTAGAGGATGTATTGGTGAGGCTGATAAATTTATTCACCAACTGATTTCGTGGTTCTTGATTGAGTAATGGATTCATAAGTGCTAATCATTCTAAGGAGACAATTGCTCGCCACAGATAGAGCTTTGGTAGATGTGGAGCTAGGAGAGCTCAAGTTCTGGGTTGGGAGTGAAGAAGTTACCTTCAAGTTGTGCCCATCTGTTGAACTTCGCGTTGAATGCAAAGTAAATTGGAGTGTTGCATGAGGAGAGTGAGTATAGAGGAATTGATACGGAGGAGGCTGTGTTGGAGGATGCTCCTTCGAAGAATGAATGCTAAATGATAAATATGCTGCGCCACGATGTTAAATAAGGTGTTTGTTGGGAGGCAACCCAAGTGTCTTATTTTGAATATTTTAATGTCAGTGTTGTTTTTGATTTTGTAGAACTAATTAGGTGAGAAACAAGGAGAGGAAGCACAAAAACACGGCAGGTAATGCACTGGACCGGTGAATCACTGAGCCAGATGCGCGGACCACTGGAATTTTAAGTAGGCAAGCAGAAACCTGGGAACATAACTGAGGGACTGACAAATGAACTAGCAAAATGTCGATGCAAAGTCGCGTACCACTGCTTTGTCGCTAGTGCAAGCCCGAATGCTTGAGTAGTGAGTGCTTAAGTGGAGATCCACTGGCGAAATATAGAACCTATTCTGCGAACTGCCGGTGAATCACCAGTTGCAAGACAGTATACTGGGTACAATATCAAGTTTGAGATGGTAAGGCGGTGAACCGCCGGTTGGCTAGTGTATCGCCGATGAAGGTACAATTTTTCTTTTAACAGCTTAACCAAATGTCTGCCCTACCTAACCCAAAATTTTGTGGTAGCCTCCCTACTCTGCAAAAACACCCCTTAGACTTCCCTTTTTCCTCTTTTTAATATTTTCCCACACTTCTTTTTTATTTTCCTAACACCAACCTTTTCATATTCCCACAACTCCCTTTCTTCCACTTCCCACACAATTAACACACCATTAATCATCCACCTCCTCCTCAAACAACCAAATTATCACCTTCTTACCTATAAAATCCCCCAACCTTAATACCTAATTCTCAACACACTCACAATCTTCCTCTCTACTAAAAAAGTCTCAAGAGTTTGCCATTGCTGAGCATTATCAAGCTTCTACAGCTAACCTCGGCCAACCATTCTCTTCAGAGCGGTAATGTACCCTCAACTTCCTTAGTTTCTCAGTGATGGTAATATGGTTGCTTATAGATGTAGTGATGAAATATATTACCCTTCTCTTTATTGTCATTCTCCCTAATATTTTCATGATTGATACTATCCTTGTGTTATATGAAATTAGTGGGATGACAGAAGTTTCTTCCTAAATTAGGTGCGGGGGAATTTGTTATTCATATAAGAGTGGAATGGGGTGAATTCTGAGTAACCCTACAAGGGATTAAAAAGACATACTTTCCCCTATGATAGATTGGGTGACTCCATTCTTAAGGATAAATCATCATTTTAATTTTTTTATGTGTAGAGGTATTGCTTTGATATGTTGTGTGTGAGTGTTCGAAATATTGTGAGATTTGAGTTTAGGGTGATGCATTGGGGATGACGACTATCGGCTATTCACTGGTCCGGTTCGATGAAATACCAATAGAATGCTAGTTCGGGCTAATATTGGCTTCAGGCCACTGCCTTGATACCGCGTTACATCAACAGTTCGCAGATCGGGACCGATGGGTCACTGCTCTATTTGACTTCGTGTGGCTATACGGTGACCTCCCAAACATCACCACTCAGTTCACGGACAAACAGTGGCACACTTTCGCCAACCCTCTCCCAGACTATTATCCAAGCTTGGTGCCAGAGTTCTACACTTCCTATAAGGCTAGACAGGAAAGTATGAACCATAGAGGCAAGGTCGATGAATTCCCTGCCTGCCATCCATTAT
>JACEIK010003347.1:92838-105455 GCA_018107945.1 Datura stramonium | reverse complement strand
CTATATATTCTAGGAGGACGAGATTGACACTGGCACAAAGTACATGGTCAGGATTACTAACATAAAGAACCAATTTCTTGGATAGCCCCAATTATTTAGGCTAACATACCTCTTTGGGCTACTATGGGTGGCTAAATTCCTCGCTATGATCTGAAAATTGAGGAAAAATTAGGGCTGGATTTCACTTGTGGCCGCATCATCCCTTCTAAAAATGAATAGCGGGTCCGCTTAGAGATGGCTATTCTTATATCCTACATAATGTTAGGAGTCCCCATTAACTTTGGGGAGATTGTAGCTCAGAAAATGAAGAGGAAAGCCAAACAGGCCATGTTATACCCCAGAAGCCCAAAGATCAAATTCGGGAGTTGAAAAGGAGAAAACTGGAAATTTTTCACCAAGTCATAGAACGAGTCATTCTGTGACCCGTGGGATAAACCACGAGTCATGAGGTGACTCGTGGTGAGGTTTAGGGTGTGAGTTGGAGTTTTGGAATTCAAGATCCCCACAGGTGTGACCACGAGTCGTGGTCAGACCCCACGACTCGTTGAGTCAGTCATGGGCAAGGTTTTGGGGGAGGTGAAGGGAACTAGGTAGTGTACCCTATGGAAGGCCCCATGAGTCGTGGTAAGTCACCACAAATCGTGGGATTGATCATGGTCAGCATCATGGGTATAGTTTGAATTTAAGGTAGTGAAGGTGATGAGTGGTGACCACGAGTCATGGTCACCGACAACGATTCGTATGATGTCTCGTTATGAGTTCCCGATGAAATTATGACAGTATTCCTAACAACTGATGGGACGACTCATGGATGGTTGCAACGATCGTTAGGTCCCTCGTGGGGACTGACGAGCAGTTATTTTGTGTGAAGTTATTAAGTGTATTCTCATCATTCCTATGCTCTAAGGTCCTATACTATGTCATTTTCAGAGTGTATTAAGATAGGTTAATCCATTTTCATAGCGTATTAAGATAGGTTAAGTCATTTTAGCCTATTCTAAACCCATGCATGCAAAGTTACGAAGTTAGAGAGAAGATCAAGCATAAGCCCTTCCAATTCTTCTCAATTTCCTCTTAGGCAATTAAGGAAGTGTAAGAATCAACTTCAATCAGCTAAGTAGGGTTATCAATGTGTGAATCCTTTCACACCCATGCCTAATCTCTCTTTAAAATCATGAAAATTCCCTATGTTGATTCTATAAGGTTTTAACCCAATGTATGAAATTCTTAATTTTCTATACGGGTATGATTTAAATATGTTTCTACTATTTAATTATGATTTATGGGCATGTTTTATGATCTTTTCAATGAAAATCGTGTTTCAAGATTTATAAATTAACCCAATTATGAGAAATTAATGAAAGTTTAGATTTATGATAAATGTTCTAGTATGATGAGATAATTATTATAAAAAGCATGTTTTCAAGTTACCCAAGTTTATGATCATGTTTTCAAGTGAATTATGTATTTTCAAGCAAGTTAAAGCATTGGGCAATGCCCATATGTTCAAATATGATTATGATATTTATGAATTTATCTTACCACATGTTTTTGGAGTGAACACTCCCATTTATGTTCAACTGTGGTATGGTTTGAGCCAAGGCTCCTCATGTATGATTCAGATTTATGTATTCATGATTATTCAGCTTCGTCAATAGACAATTGTCAGCTTCGTTGAAAACTGATGGAGAACATATGGATGTTTTTAGGAGTAGTGCCTATCACCAAGTAGGCTATGGGTCAGTCAACCCTATGCTCAAAACTACGCACCAACGTAGGTATGATCAAATTATATTGGGACCTCCTAAGTCAACTATCCCCTACCCCGATTGGTCCACGAGCTTGATATCGATATCATGGTATTGTCCTTAGCCTTAGCAAGGCTTTGGACGACTCTACCTACTTGAGTGTGATAGTTTGGACCATGTAATCTCTATTGTGGTATGTCGGTTAAAAGACGAGTCTCCCATGGTTCCTCATTATTTCAATTATGCATGATTATCACTCATATTGTATATATCTATATATGTTCTAAAGCAGGTTTGACCCAATGTTTAGCTTTATTTATGACTATCAGATTTCAACTTTGGTCAATCGATTCAGTTATGATGTTATGTTAAGTTGAGATCATGTTTTTAGAAAGATATCATGCAAGCCCTACTCTCATATTCCTATTTAGTTTATGTTTTACATTATGCATGTTCTAATGATTTTACTTATTTAAGTGGTTTAACTTAACTTGCATACTCGGTATATTCCACGTACTGATCACATACTCTATGCTGTATCATTTCATGATACAATCCCCAGCACCCAGACTTAACCCCGTTAGTAGCCAGTTCCAGAGTTATCATCCAGATTAGTGGTGAGTCCTTATCTCTCGAGGACCATTTTCTTTCAGATATTGATGTACTTTTTGTTTCAGTATTAGAGAGTTAGTTGGGGTCTTATCCCATCAGCACATCAGACTTAGTGTCTTTTCAGACAATAGATTGTATTCAGCTCCAGACCGTGTATTTTAGATGTTATGCTTATTTTAGACATTCGCTAAGATTATCAAGTCAATTCTTCTATTTACTTGATTGAGTTATATGTATGTCCATGTCATGGGTCGACTTGGGGTGTCTCGAGGCTCCTTGTCTCGTGTCTCGATCCGGGCCTACGTTCGAGTCATGACAAACTTGGTATCAGAGCAATAGACTTGAAGTGTCCTAGGGTGTCTCGATGTTGCGTTAAGTGGAGTCCTTTTTCATGGGTGTGAAGTGCGCCACACTTATGACGAAGAGGCAACGAGAAGTTTAGGAAATGTTCCCTTCTTTCACGATCTATGTCGTGTGATGAAATGTCTCCCTATCCTTCTAACTCGTGCTATTCGCGACTACAGAATCATGGCTCCCTGTAGAGCTAACAGTAGGAGGAATGGGAATGGAAAGGGCCATGAGGATGCCGACGATAATGGGCACCAACAATCCCCACTAGTCCAGGAGCACCATGCACCGGAGCTGGTTGCCCATGCTGAATTTAGGGCAGCTAATCAGATGCTAACGCAGGCCTTGACCGCTCAGGTCAATTAATTAGCAATGGTGCATGTCCTAAAAAATTAAAATGCGGCAGCAGCTCAAAATAGGGATTTATTGAGAATGAACCCACCAGAGTTCCTTGGGTTAAAAGTAGATGCGGACCCGCATGAGTTCATTGATGAGATTGTGAAGATCACCCAGGTAATGTGGGTGAATGGAGTTGAGTGTGCTGACTTGGCCTCATATCAGCTAAAAGGGGTCGCACATATCTTGTTTTGACAATGGAAAGATAGTAGGGCCACCGGAGCAAGCTCTATCACTTGGGAGGTGTTCTACGTTGTGTTCCTAGATCGGGTCTTCCCTCGTGAGATGAGGGAGTAGAAGTCAGCCGAGTTCGTGAATCTTAAGAAGGGAAAGAGATGGTGCAGGAGTATTCCCTTGAGTTCACTCGCTTATCAAAGTATGCCCCAGAGTTAGTGGTTGATCAGAGGGCGTGGGTGAGCAGGTTCGTCCATGACGTGGCGGGCCATTTGGACAAGGATTACAGGACCACTATGCTCCATCAGGATATGGATTTCCCTCGGATAGTCTTGTATGCCCAACAGATGGAAGCGGTGCAATATGAGTGAGAGAGAGGCCAAGAGGGACAGAACTGATAGCTACAGATTCACTTAGTCGAGGTGAGGTGGTGGGTACCGACAGCAGACCCACCAGAGATCTTCATCCATAGCGTCTTCAATGTTTCGTGTGCCATCCAAACCTAGGCACGACTAGAGGGGGCGAGCATCAGGCTCTAGGGGTTAGAGTAGTAGGCCTGCAGATTCTAACAACCCAGTTTGTGGCAGGTGTGGTCAGGGGCACACGGGTCAGTCCTTGTCAGGTACAGGTGCTTGCTTTGGGTGTGGGAAGCACATACATATTCTTAGGGATTACTCAGCAGTGAGACAGGGCCATGATGGGGTCGAGGCCCAAATTTTAGGTCAACATCCCCAACAGCATGTCGCACAGTAGGGTGCTTCAACAAGTTCAGCTGGCAGTCAGCGACAGAACAAATTTTATGCCCTCGCGTCCCATCAGGAGCAGAAGACTTCTTCAGATGTGATTATTGGTATGTTACGTGTTTTCCATCTTGATTTTTATGCTTTGTTAGATTCGGGGGCTACCTTGTCTTTTGTGATACCTTACATGGATAGTAATTTCGGAGTCAGTCCCAAAGTCTCTTCAGAACCCTTCTTAGTCTCTACTAAAGTGGTTCATTCAGTCGTAACTAGACGAGTGTATAGAGGTTGCCCGGTCACAGTCCTTCATAAAGTCACCTTAGCAGATCTAGTAGAGTTAGCCATGACTGATTTTTGTGTTATCCTCAGCATGGATTGGCTATTCACATGTTCTGCCTCAGTTAATTGTAGAACCTGGACAGTAGAGTTCAGATTTCCAAGTGAGCCAGTCTTAGAGTGGAGGGGTAGTTCAGCTATGCTTGTAGGTCGTTTCATTTCCTACCTCTAAGGATTGTGTGTACTATCTAGCTAGGGTTAAGGATGCGATGTTCGAGACCCCGACAATCTAGTCAGTCCCAATAGTATGTGAGTATCCCGAAAACTTCCCAGATGATCTACCGGGAATCCCTCCTAAGCGGGAAATTGATTTTGGTATTGACCTTTTTCCCAACACGTAGCCTATATCTATTTCTCCATACAGAATGTCCCAACTCGAGCTAAAAGAGTTGAAGGAACAATTGAAGGACCTATTAGATAAGGGTTTCATTCGACCAAGCAAGTCCCCATGGGGTGCACCAGTTCTCTTTGTCCGAAAGAAAGATAGTTCTCTTCGTTTGTGTGTTGATTACCAGCAATTGAACAAAGCCACCATCAAGAACAGGTATCCTCTACCCAGGATTGATGATTTATTTGACCAGCTTCAGCGTGCCAAGTATTTTTCGAAGATAGATCATAGATGCAGGTACCATCATCTCAGAGTTTGGGAGAGTGACATCTCGAAGACAGCCTTCGGGACGCAATATGGTCACTGTGAGTTTGTAGTTATGTTTTTGGACTAAAGAATGCTCCTTAAGCTTTTATGTACTTGATAAATAGGGTGTTCAAGCCATTCCTGGATATGTTCGTGATTGTGTTTATTGATGATATACTCTAAAAGCGAGGAAGAGAATGCCGCTCATTTGAGAGCGGTATTGCAGACTCTCAAGATTGCCAATTATATGCAAAATTCAGCAAGTGCGAGTTTTGGTTGAACTTTGTAGCATTTTTGGGCCATGTGGTATCAAGTGAGGGTTTAAAGGTGGACTCTCAGAAAATAGAAGCGGTGAAGAATTGGCCTAGGCCAGTGAATCCATTAGATATCCAGAGCTTTTTGGGTTTTGCTGGCTACTATCATAGATTTGTGGAAGGTTTCTCATCTATTGCAGAACCCTTGTCCAAATTGACCTAAAATAAGGTGAAATTCCAATGGTTGGAGGCTTGTTAGAAGAGCTTCCAAGAGTAGAAGACTTGACTGACCTCAACACCGGTGTTAACCTTACCGAGGGTACTGATGGGTTCGTGGTGTATTGTGATGCTTCAAGGATCAGACTGGGGTGTGTATTGATGTAGAAAGGGAAAGTTATATCATATACCTCCGGACAGCTGAAAGTCCATGAGAAGAATTACCTGACCCATAATCTTGAATTGGTCGCGGTGGTATTCACCTTGAAGATATGGAGACCCTATTTGTATGGGGTCCACGTGGATGTGTTCACAGATCATAAGTGTCTATAATATGTGTTTACCCAGAAGGATCTCAATCTTCGACAAAGAAGGTGGTTGATGCTACTTAAGGATTATATTATACCCCGGAAGCCTAAAGATCAGACCTGGGAGTTGAAATAGAGGTGAAGGGAAAAAGGCAGTGTACCCTACGGAAGGCCCCATGAGTCGTGGTCAGTGACCACGAATCGTGGGATTGATCGTGATCGGAATCATGGGTATAGTTTAAATTTAAAGTGGTGAAGGTAACGAGTGGTGACCACGAGTCATGGTCACCGACAACGATTCGTATGATAGCCCGTTATGAGTTCCAGGTGAAATTTTGACAGTATACCCAACGACTGATGGGACGACTCGTGGATGGTGGCAACGATCGTTATATCCCTCGTGGGGACTGATGAGAAGTTATTTTCTGTGAAGTTATTAAGGGTATTCTCGTCATTCCTATGCTCTAAGGTCCTATACTATGTCATTTTAATCAATTTTCAGAGTGTATTAAGATAGGTTAAGTCATTCTAGGCTATTCTAAACCCATGCATTCAAAGTTAGGAAGTTAGAGAGAAGATCAACCTTAAGTCATTCCATTTCTTCTCAATTTCCTCTTTGGCAATCAAGGAAGTGTAAGAATCAGCTTTAATCAGGTATGTAGGGTTATCAATGGGTGAATCCTTTCACACCCATGCCTAATCTCTCTTTAAAATCATGAAAATTCCCTATGTTGATTCTACGGGACTTTAACCCAATGTATGAAATTCCTAATTCTCTACATAGGTATGATTTAAATATGTTTCTACTATTCAATTATGATTTACGGGCAAGTTTTATGATATTTTCAATGAAAATCATGTTTCAAGCTTTATAAATTAAAATGCCCAATTATGAGAAGTTCATGAAAGTTGAGATTTATGATGAATGTTCTAGCATGATGAGATAATTATTATGAAAAGCATGTTTTCAAGTTACCCATGCTTATAATCATGTTTTCAAGTGAATTATGTATTTTCAAGCATGTTAAAGTATTGGGCGATGCCCATATGCTCAAGTATGATTATGATTTTTACGAATTTAGCTTACCATATGTTTTTGGAGTGAAGACTCCCCTTTATGTTCAACTTGTCTGTGGTTTGAGCCAAGGATCCTCATGTATGATTATATTCATGATTATTCAGCTTCTTCAATAGACGATGGTCAGCTTCTTTGAAAATGATGGAGAGCATACACATGTGTTTGGGAGTAGTGTCTCGTACCGAGTAGGCTATGGGTCAGTCAACCCTATGCCTCTGAACTACGCGCCAACGTAGGTATGATCAGATTATATTAGGACCTCCTAAGTGAGCTAACCCCACCCTGATTGGGTCACAAGCATGATATCGATATCATGGTATCGTCCTTATCCCTGCCAAGGATTTGGATGGCTCTACCCACTTGAGTATGATAGTTGCAACCACGTAAGCTCTATCGTGGTATGTCGTTTAAAAGACCAGTCTCCCATTGTTCCTCATTAATTCAATTATGCATGTTTATCACTCATATTGTATATTTGTATATATGTTCTAAATTAGGTTTGACCCAATGTTCAGCTTTATTTATGACATCAGATTTCAACTTTGGGTCAATCGATTTAGTTATGATGTTATGTTAAGTTGAGATCATGTTTTCAGAAAGATAGAATGCAAGCCCTACTATCAGATTCTTTTTTTGTTTATGTTTTACATTATGCATGTTCTAATGATGTTACTTATTTAAGCGATTTTACTTAGCTTACATACTCGGTACATTTCACGTACTAATCGCATATTCTGTGCTGTATCGTTTCATGATACAGGCCCCAACACCCAGACTCAACCCCGTCAGTAGCCAGTTCCAGAGTTATCACCCAGCTTAGTGGTGAGGCCTCATCTCTCAAGGACCATTTTATTTCAAATATTGATGTACTTTCAGTTTCAGTATTAGATAGTTAGTTGGGGTCTTGTCCCATGAACTCATCTGACTTAAAGGCTTTTCAAACAATAGATTGTATTCAGCTTCTGATCCGTGTATTTTTTATGTTTTCCTTATTTTAGACATCAACTAAGATGATCATGTCAATCCTTCTATTTAATTGATTAAGTTATATGTACGTTCAAGTCATGGGTCGACTTGGGGTCTCTTAGGGATTCTCGTCTCGTGTCTTGATCCGGGCCTATGTTCGGGTCATGAAAAACTTGGTATCAGAACAATAGATTTGAAATTTCCTAGGGTGTCTAGTAGCCGCGTTAAGTAAAGTCCTTTTTCATGGGTGTGAAGCGCGCCACACTTATGACGAAGAGGCAACGAGACGTTTAGGAAGTGTTCCTTTCTTTCATAATCTATGTCATGCGATGAAATGTCTCCCTATCCTTCTAACTCATGCTATTCGCGATTGCAGAATCATGGCTCCCCGCAGAGTTAACGGTAGGAGGAATAGGAATGGAAATTGTCATGCCCTACCTTAGGAGGCATGACTGGCACCTGGTGCCCTAATAGGATCTGAACTAACTGAGCCTAAACTCTCCTGGTGCAAGCTTACTCCCCAAATCAAGAAAACAATGGGCTATATCTCGGCTGTAAACATAGCCCCCGGCCAACAAGGCCTTATAGCCACCTATAAAAGAAAACTAGCTAGCCAGAAACAGCAACAACAGGGAATTATATGCGAGCTGACAAGACCACCATGATGACTAGTTATGACTATAAAGTAATACAGTGCTAAGCTAAACTATGGCCGACAAGGCCACTAATCTATCAGCTAAACAAGGCCTCACACGGCCAACATGTAAACTAAAGCACATATAGGCCCCACACGGATAATAACAGCTAACCATAGGGAAGTATAAACAATCTGCAAGCTTTTAGGAGTCATATGATGGTCGGGACATGGCCCCAACCTACCCATAAACTGTACAATCAAAAGAACAACTTTTTATCTACAAGCTCTGAAGAAAGGAGCCGACTCTGCTGCTAATTCTGGCTGGAGGCTAAGAGGGATCTTCTCCTCGTCTATCCGTACTTGCATGCAAGTAATGCAGTGCCCCAAAATGGCGTCAGTACAACATGTACCGAGTATATAAGGAAATATTTGTAAATGACAGAATGTAAAAGATAGAGCTGAAAATGATTGTAAGAAAAGGGATAGGACTCATACCTAAGTAGCTAGATTCTATATTATCTAGTCTATCAATAACTAAACAAAAAAAAAACCTTACCTGGCCCCCATAAGCCGAAAGGTAATACCAGCACAGAACAACCCACTTGGGGCTCCCATAAGCACGGGTGACTACACCTCAATCTATATACCCCTATCAAGGTCATAATGGGTCAAACTGGTAACTATAGCCGTCCTGCCAGTTCCCTGAGTCTGTAACTGAGGCCGCTCGGCCCCTGATCATAGCTGTGTCTGAGTCCAGTGGACTCCTGATGTCTGCACCTGGGGTACCAGGCTCGTGGAGGGTGTGCTGCCGATACAACCTATGTACAATACTCCAGCAATCGGATGGACTCTATGAGGACCTAGGACCCATCTTCGTCTCTTGCGAACGGCATGCTGCTCTTTCTGGAGCGAAGTCATCTCGCCCTTGGCGGGCGTCGACACAGCTAAAAACCCTGAGGTTTGTTATGGAGGTCTATATAGACAAATCAAATCCCAAACAAAGCGTCGAATACTAGTATCTGCTAATAACATCAACTATTTGTCATTAAATCTCTTACTGGGATTTAGACTGAGTTATAATTCTATAGGAACTAACTTGTCGAACGAATTTTCCTTAACATACCTCATTCACCGATTACTAATTAACTGGAGAGTTTCAGCTCGTATTCGACTTCTCTTCTCAACTGCAATCGTATTATTGGAAGAATGAGACTAATTTCAATATTAAATATGAGNTGATAATTTTTTATATAAATATTAACTATATTTCAACTTTACTAAAAAAAGTCAAAAACTCGTAAATTCTTGAAAGTCCAGAAGGGAGAAATGCTTACTTTAAGCCTGTGATCGCATAGGAATTAGTTTGGCGTGATTCTAAAAACTTTGGCTCAGCGCGGCGACGATTAGCCAGCCAAATTTCACGAAGCTAACTCCATAGTAATTCTCCCTACAGCCTTAAACTTCAATACCCGAAGTTAGTTTGAATTGGGGCAGCGTTTCGTAGTGTAAACGGAAGAAAAATATTAGTTTCCTTCGTTGTTTTCCCCTCTGTCCGTGGATATATACATATATAGTGAAATGAAAACATAGGGAGGGATATATATATACTTTAGGCGGTGGACAGGGGTTTGTGCCACGGACCCCATCACGCCGATTTACGGGCGTGCCATGGAGCCCAACACGGAGGGAGGGAGTCAGTGCCACGTTGCCCCTTTGGGCAGCTGGCCTGACCTTCTCCCATGCAGTCCCGTCTCCGTACTCGTTCAACCTTTCCTCGGACCCTTTTCTCGCATGTATTGCACTCTAAAGCTCTTAACCAACGTACGAATATGCTATTTAAACATAAGATACTTATGGGATGTAACATCATCAGCCCTTAGAAACATTCATCCTCGAATGTCTTATTTTAGCTTATAGGCATCTTAACTCTTATAACTACTTATTCTAGAAAAATTACGACAGAGTCTCCCCTTTAATATGGACTATCCAAAAATCCTGAAATGCAGAAAAGTCCTGTACATGCACTTCATATAATACTATCACAACTATTTCACAATAAGGCTAGAGTCAACTGAGCAATATATAATATAATCATGAAACAACGAATGAATCAATAACTTACCTTAATTGCATAGTCTGGGCTAAGCCTGGAACAAATGAGGATATCTGGGGATTTCATGTCGTCCTCAGCTTCTCAAGTAACTTCTACTCTATTCTTGTTTCTCCACAATACTTTAATAGAAGCAACATCCTTAGTCCTCAACCTACATTGAACTCCAGGTTCCTACGATGTACATCATAAGACTTCTGACGGCTCTGAGCTATTAACAGGAGTTCCCTAATAAATTTAACCTTCTCTTCTGACTGATGAATAATATCTGGACCGATCAATCCGATTCTCCTACCTCAAACCAACCAACTGGAGATCTACACTTCCTTCCATATAGAGCTTCGTAAGGCGCCATCTGAATTGCTAAATGGCAACTGTTATTGTACGCGAATTCATTAAGTGGAAAGTGCTCATCCCAGTTGCCTCCAAAGTCTAACACGCATGAACCGTGTCCCTTTGTTGGAAATGATTGATACTAGAACACCATGCAATCGTACTATTTCTATGATATACAATTCAGCGTAGTCCTCGGCTGAGAAGGTAGCCCTGATTGGTAGAATGTGGGCTGACTTTGTCAGCCTATCAATGATGACTCAGATAGAATCATATTTACGCCTCGTACGAGGTAACCTTGTCGCAATATCCATATAAATCGCCTCCCATTTCCACATAGGCACTGCTATTTCTTGTGTCAATCCACCGGTTTTTTGGTGTTCAGCCTTCACCTTCTGCCATTTAGGACATTGAGCTACAAATTTAGCTATTTCATTTTTCATTCCCGGCGACCAGTAAATCTCTTTTATATCATGGTACATCTTTGTAGAACCTGGGTGAAGAGAATAATGGGAATAATGTACCTCTCCCATAATCTGTTGGCGAAGCCCTACCGCATCTGCAACAGAGAGGCGATCCCCATATCTCAAAACTCCATCTTTTGTTACCTTAAAATTCGTTACCTCCCCTCGCTGAGCCTTATTTCTGAGCTAGGCTAGGTTAGGATCTTCATACTGCTGCTCTTTCACTTCTACAACCAATCATGATATGTGTATTCTGAATCATTGCCCAACTGTCTCCTGAATCTACTATACGGACGACCAGATTGGCTAATTGATGTAATCGTCGAGCTAGTTCCCACTGTTCTGGCTTCAGATGTACTAAGCTCCCCATGGATTTACGGCTAAGGGCATAGACTACAACATTGGATTTCCCTAGATGGTACAAAACATTTGTACCGTAGACTTTCAACAGAACCAGCGATGTTGCCGCAGATTCAACTCTTTCTGTGTAAAGATATACTGGAGGCTCTTACGATTAGCGAAAATATCTACATGAATACCATACAGGTAGTGGCTCCATATTTTCAAGGCATGAATCACCGCGGCTAACTCCACGTCATGGGTGGGGTAGTTCTTCCATGTTTCCTCAGCTTTCTGGAAGCATAAGCAATTACTTAACCATGTTTCATCAGAACACATCCTAACCCGACACCTAAAGCATCATAGTACACTACATAACCCTCTTATCCTTCTGGAAAGGCTTGTACTGGTGCTAAGTCAGTCTATTTTTCATCTCCTGGAAACTCTGTTCACATGCTTCAGTCCACTGAAATTTGGATGCTTTCTGAGTTAACTTGGTCAAAGGCGTTGACAGAGTAGATAACCCTTCTACAAACCTCCTATAGTAATCGGCTAATCCCAAGAAATTACATACCTCGGTTGGAGTTGTCGGCCTAGGCCATGTTTTTACTGCCTCAATCTTCTATGAGTCTACCTGGATACTAGCTTCTGACACAACATGACCCAGAAAGGCCACTGAATTTAGCCAAAACTCACCCATGGAAAATTTTGCATATATATGACGATCTTTAAGAATCTGGAGCACTGTCCGTAAATGGTCTCGGTGTTATGCTTCTGAGCGGGAATACACCAGAATATCATCAATAAATACTATAAAAAATAGGTCTGTTCGGCTGTCTGATGACTACACGCAAGTGCACGTGGTCGAACAAGTAGTAAGTGGCTCAAGTAAGCCAAGTATCGATCCCACAGGGACTGGACTAC
>JACEIK010003347.1:33080-72214 GCA_018107945.1 Datura stramonium | reverse complement strand
ATATTAGCTAATAGACAGCAGATCGCCACGTCGACAGGTATGCTCCTGCCTTACTCTCAGTAGAGGAAAGCCTGTTTCAAATTCTATTAGTTCTGACAGTTCCAGATATTTCTTACTGTTCAGAGTTTCTAATTATGTTGTTTACATTCAGTTATGTCAGTTTTCTTTGCATACTCGGTACCAGTGGTACTAACGCCCGTTTGGGGCACTGCATTACTTGCCTGTAGGTACTCATAGACGAGGAACCGATCCCTCGTGATTCCAACCAGCTCATTGTTTCATCAGCTACTATCATCCGGAGCTAGACAACTAGAGGTCTATTTCCTTTCTTTTTTTGTACAGTACGGGTAGGTCGGGGCCTGTCCCGACCATTTTATCAGTATTCATAGAGTCATGCAGATTGTGTATATATATCTCCCTGTTGTTAGTTATGCCGGTCGTGTGGGGCCGTGCGTATGCTTAGCTGTTTAGTGTTGTTGATTGTGTTGGCCGTGTGGGGCCGTATTCAGTTAGTAGTGGTGCCGGTCACATAGATATTCAGTATTCATTATATTGAGTTAGAGATAACTAGACAGCATGGTGGCCTTGTCGGCCCGCATAGGTTTCCCTGTATGAGTGTGACTCTGGTTAGCTGATGTTACAGGACAGGTGGCAATAGGCCCAGTCGACCGGAGGCTGTATTTACAACCATTATATAGCCCGTTGATTCCATGAATCTGAGTTAGAGTCAGTCAGGCACCAGATGTGCTTAGGCTCAGTAGTCTAGCAACCCAGGTCCTAATAGGGCACCAGGTGCCAATCATACCCCCCAAGGCGGGGCGTGACAAGTTATGTCTTTTGGACTAACGAATGCTCCTACAACTTTTATGGACTTGATGAACAGGGTGTTCAAGCCATACATGGATATGTTCGTGATTGTGTTTATTGATGACATCTAGATATACTCTCGGAGCGAGGAGGAGCATACTGCTCATTTGAGGATAGTGCTTCAGATTCTCAAGGATCTCCAATTATATGTTAAATTCAGCCAGTGCGAGTTCTCGTTGAACTCAGTGGCATTTTTAGGCCATGTGGTATCAAATAAGGGCATACAGGTGGACTCTTTGAAAATAGAAGCAGTTAAGAATTGGCCTAGACCGGTGAATCCTTCCAAAATCTAGAGATTTTTTTATTTAGCTGGATACTATAGGAGATTTGTCGAAGGTTTCTCATCTATTGCAGTACACTTGACCAAAGTGACCTAGAAGAAGGTGAAATTCCAATGGTCCGGGGCTTGTGAAAAGAGCTTCTAAGAGTTGAAGACTCGACTTACTTCAGCACTAGTGTTAACCCTACCCGAGGATACCGATGGGTTCATGGTGCATTGTTATGCTTCGTGGATAGGACGTGGGTGTATTGATGTAGCACAAAAAATTTATAGCATATGCCTCTAGGCAGCTGAAGGTTCATGAGAAGAATTACTTGACCCATGATCTTGAATTGGCTGGGATGGTATTCGCATTAAAGTTATGGAGACATTATTTGTACGGAGTTCGTTTTGATGTGTTTACGGACCATAAGAGTTTACAATATGTGTTTACCCAAAAGGATCTCAATCTTCTAAAAAGGAGGTGGTTGGAGCTACTCAAGGACTACAATATGAGTATGTTGTACCATTCGAGCAAGGCCAATATAGTAGCGGACGCACTTAGTATACTCTCAATGAAGAGTATGACTCATGTGGATGAGGAGAAGAAGGATCTAGTGAAGGATCTGCATCGGCTCGCAAGGTTGGGAGTTAGGTTGGTTGACTCGTCCGATGGCGGTGTTATTATTCAGAAAGGATCAGAATCGTCATTGGTGACTGATGTAAAAGCTAGGCAAGATGAGGACGCGATTTTGGTGAAGTTCAAAGAAGCAGTTCAAGATCAGAAGGTAGAGGTCTTCTCCAAAGGGGGAGATGGTGTGCTTCGGTACCAGGGTCGCTTACGTGTTTCGGATATTGATTATTTAAGGATTTAGATGTAGCATGATGAACGTGGATCTAGGTATTCAATCTATCCAGGTACCACCAAGATGTACCGTGACTTACAGGAAGTCTATTGGTGGAATGGCATGAAGAAGGATATCACAGAATTCATAGCTAAGTGTCTAAACTGTCAGCCAGTAAAGGTTGAGCATCAAAGACCGGGAGGCGTTGCTTCAGGATATCAGTATTCCTACTTGTATGTGGGAAGAAATCAATATGGACTTCATCATAGGTTTTCCTCGCACTCGTCAACAATATGACTACATTTGGTTTGTAGTAGATAGGTTGACCAAGGCCGCTCATTTTCTACAGGTCAAAACCACAAATTCGGCGGAGGATTATGCAGAACTATATATCGAGGAGCTAGTTCAATTACATGGAGTGCCCTTGTCCATCATATCAGACAGAGGTACACAATTTGCCTCTCAGGTTTGGAGATCGTTTCAAAAAGGACTTGGTAGTCAGGTTAAGCTCAGCACAACATTTCACCCGCAAATGAATGTTCAAGTGGAGAGGACAATTTAGACTCTTAAGGACATGTTGAGCGCATGCGTGATTGACTTCAAAGGTAGTTAAGATGATCATTTGCCTCTTATCGAGTTTCCATACAACAATAGCTATCATTCCAGTACTCATATGGCTCCGTTTGAGGCTCTCTATGGGTGGAGATGTAGATCACCCATTGGTTGGTTCGAAGTTGGTGAAGCGGCAATGATAGGACTAGATTCGGTCCATGAGGCTATGGAGAAGGTTCAACTTATACGGGACTGGTTGAGAATCAAAGTCGCCAAAAGTCCTATGTCGATGTGAGAAGGAGGGGGCTTGAGTTCAAAGTGGATGATTGGGTGTTTCTGAATGTATCTCCCATAAAGGGAGTGATGCAGTTTGGAAAGAAAGGAAAACATAGCCCCCGTTATGTTGGCCCCTACCGGATTGTAAAATGGGTTGGCAAAGTGGCATATGAATTAGAGTTTCCCTCAAAATTAGCCTCTGTGTATCCTGTATTCTATGTATCGCTCTTAAAGAAGTGTTTGGGTGATCCAGCTCTAGTTGTTCCTGTGGACTGTATTGGTGTGAAAGACAGCCTTAGCTATGAGGAGATTCCAGTGGAAATACTGGATCGTCAGGTTTGAAGGCTAAGGAATAAGGAAGTAGCTTTAGTTAAAGTGCTATGGAGGAATCATCATGTTGAGGGAGCTACGTGGGGAAGCCTAAGCAGATATGATGGCTAGATACTCACATTTATTCTCTACCGGCTCAGTTCAACTTGAGGTATCAGTTTTTCTCTCAAACTCTATTTAGTTTTCATATTTAGTTCATGTGCCCAAGTTTCTTTTATGTATATGGATGTATGTATGATTCATGAATTCAGTTCAGCTATGTAGTTTAAATCGAAGATAGTCGTTCCGTCAATTTGCTATTTAAATGATTAGTAATTGAATATGATGATTTCATTTCTCTACTTTTCTATGTCTTCAAACATTCGAGGACGAATGTTCCCAAGGGGATACTTTGTTATACCCCAGAAGCCTAAAGATTAGACCCGGGATTGAAACGGAGGAAAGCTAAAAACTGGCATCAGGCACAGAACGGGTCATGAGGTGACCCATGAGAGCAGTCCATGAGTCGTGATGTGACTCGTGGTGAGGCTTAGGAGAAGAGTTTGGAATTTGGAAATTTGACTTCCCACGGATATGGCCATGAGTCGTGGTCAGGCCCCATGACTCGTTAAGTCAGTCGTGAGGAGTGGTAAGAAAGAGAACAGAAAGAAGAAGGCATTGTACCTAACGGAAGGACCTCATGAACTGTGGTTAGTCCCCATGAATCGTGGGATGAGTCATGACCACCCGGGTAAAGTTTAATTGAGATTGAGGCACTGTACATGACGAGTGGTGATCACGAGTCGTGGTCACCAACGGTGAATTGTGATGTCAGCCATGACAAGCCCAGATGACTATATAAGCATGTACTCGACGAATTATTCCATGAGTCGTGGCCAGAGGGGACGAGTCGTCATGTCCCTCATAGGGACTGACTAGCAGTTTTTTTCTGCGAATTTATTAAGGGCTTTTCCGTAATTCCTAAGATCCTAAGGCCTAAACTACGTCGTTTTGGGTTATGAATGATGTTTTTTAAGAGGGTTAACTTCATTTTAGGCCATTTTCAGTCATGCATGCAAGAGTGATAGTCTAGAGAGGTGATCAAGAAAAATTCTTCAAGGTACTCTTCAATTTCTTCTTGGGCATGCAAGAAAGTGTAAGAATAAACTATAATCAGGTATGTAGGGTTGTGAATGGGTGAGTCCTTTCACACCCATGCCCAATCCCTCTCTAAATCATGAAATTCCTATGTCTAATCTATGGGGTTTTAACCCAATGCATGAATTCCCTAATTCTCTACATGGGTATGATTTAAATATGTTTCTACTATTGAATTATGAATCATGGGCAAGTTTTTATTATGCTTTAAATTAAAAACCATGTTTCAAGTTTTATGAATTAAAAATTCCATTGATGAGAAATTCATGAAAGATGAGATTTGTAATGAATGCATGAGTATAGTGAGATATTATGATGAAAAACATGTTTTCAAGATACCCATATTTATAATCATTTTTTCAATGTGAATTGAGTATTTTCAAGCAAGTGAAAGTATTTGGAAAGCCCACATGTTCAAGTATGATTTATGAATTTTCCAAATTAAGCTTACCACATGATTTTTGAGTGAAGTCTCCCAATTATTTTTCATCTTGATGTATGGTTTGAGTTAAAGCTTCTCATATGTGTAATTCCATATTTGAGATGTGCTTGATTATTGAGCTTCGTTAATAGATGATGTTGAGCTTCGTTTAAAAATGATGGAGAGCATATGCATGTTTTTGGGAGTAGTGTCTAGGACCGAGTAGGCTAAGGGTCGATTACCCTATGCCTCAGAAGTACGCACCAACATAGGTTTATACTTATATATATAATAGTTTGGGACCTCCCTTGTGAGCTATCCCGTTCTCTATGGGGCCACAAGCTTGATATTGATATCATGGTATTGTCCCTAGCCCCGGCAAAGCTTTGTACGGCACTACCCACTTGAGTGTGATAGTTGGGACCATGTAAGCTCTATCGTGGTATGTCGGTTAAAAGATAAGTCTCCCATTGATCCTCATGATTTTAGTTATACATATTTATCATTCATGAGATTTATACATCTATATATGTTCTAAAGCAGATTTGACTCAATATTAAGTTTTACTCATGACTATCATATTTTATCTTTGAGTTAATCTATTCAGTTATGATGTTATGTTATGTATTATGAGATCATGATTTCAGAAAGAATGCATGCAAGCCCTTCTCTCATATTCTTATTGTTTATGTTTTACATTATGCATGTCATTAAATGATTTTACTAATTTAATGGGTTTTACTTACCCTGCATACTCGGTACATTCCACGTACTGACTGCATACTCTATCATGTATCATTTCATGATAAAGGACCCGACATTCAAGCTCATCCCCATTCATAGTCATTTTTTAGGGTTAGTATCTTACCCTGTAGCGAGTCCTTGTCTCCCAAGGACCATGCTTGTTTAGATTTCTCTTTGTATTTTCAGTTCTCAGCTTATTCGAGTTAGTCGGGGGTCTTGTCCCATCAACTCATCATCTTTAGAGGCTTTTCAGACATAAGAATGTATTCAACTTCAAATTGTGTATTTTCATGTTATGTTTGTTTCAAACTTCCGCTAAGATTATTATGTTGACTCTTTAGTGTTGTAAAGTGAGTTGGATGTTTGTTCATACGGCCGACTTTGCATCTCTCGAGGCTTTTTGTCCTATGTTGCAGTTCGTGCCTCCGTTTGGGTCGTAACAGATTATGGCATGAGTGTTCTTTATCATCCAGGGTAGGCTAATATGGTAGCAGACGCACTTACTAAAATCTCTATAGAAAGTGTGTCCCATGTAGATGAGGGAAAGAAGTAGTTGGTGAAAGACGTGCATCAACTTGCAAGGTTGGGAGTTCAGTTGGTCGACTCGACCGACAATGGTGTTATTGTTTAGAATGGATTCGAATCATCCTTTGTAACTGATGTAAAAGCTAGAAAAGAAGAGGACCCAATTTTGGTAAAGGTAAAGGAAGTCGTTCAAAATTAGAAGGTAGACGTCTTCTCCAAAGGGGGAGATGGTGTGCTTCGGTACCAGGGTCGCTTATGTGTTCCGAATGTTGGTGATTTGAGGAATCGGATATTGCATGAGGCTCATGGATCCAGGCATTCTATCCATCAAAGTTCCACCAAGATGTATCGTGACTTATGGGAAGTCTATGGGTGGAATGACTTGAAGAAGGACATCGCGGAGTTTGTAGCTAAGTGCCCAAACTCTCAGCAAGTAAAGGTTGAGCATCAGAGACCAGGAGGTGTTCTTCAGGATATTAGTATTCCTACTTGGAAGTGGGAAGAAATCAATATAGACTTCATCACAGGGTTGCCTCGCACTCGACGGCAATATGACCCCATTTGAGTTGTTGTAGATAGGTTGATCAAAGCTGCTCATTTTCTATCGATCAAAACCACAGATTTGATGGAATATTATGCAAAACTATACATTCGAGAGCTATTTTGGTTACATGGAGTGCTCTTGTCCATCATATTAGACAGAGGTACTCAATTTACCTCTCTATTTTGGAGGTCATTTCAAAAAGGACTAGGTACTTAGGTTAAGCTCATCACAACATTTCACCCGCAAACAGATGGTCAAGCGAAGCAGACAATTTAGACTCTCAAAGACATGCTAAGAGCATGCGTTATTGACTTCAAAGGTAGTTGGGATGATCATTTTCCTCTCATCAAGTTTTCATACAATAACAACTATCATTCCAGTATTTAGATGGTTCTGTTTGAGGCTCTCTATGGGAGGAGATGTAGATCACCTATTGGTTGGTTCGAAGTTGGTGAAGCGGCAATGATAGGACTAGATTCAGTCCATGAGGCTATGGAGAAGGTTCAACTCATACGGGACAATTTGAAAATAGCTTAAAGTCGCCAAAAGTCCTTTGCCGATGTGAGAAGGAGAGAACTCGAGTTCGAAGTGGATGATTGGGTGTTTTTGAAGGTGTCTCTCATGAAGGGAGTGATGCAGTTTGGAAAGAAAGGAAAACTCAGCCCTTGTTATGTTGGCCCTTACCGAAATGTTAAATGGGTTTGCAAGGTAGCATATGAATTGGAGTTGCCCTTACAATTATCTTATGTGCATCCTGTATTCCATGTATCTCTCTTAAATAAGTGTTTAGGTCATCCAACTCTAGATTTCCCAGTGGATAGTGTCGGTGTGAAAGACAACCTTAGTTATGAAGAGGTTCTGGTGGAAATACTGGATCATCAGGTTCAAAGGCTAAGAAACAAGGAAGCAGCTTCAATGAATGTTTTATGGAGTAATAAGCATGTCGAAGGAGCTACGTGGGAAGCTGAGGTGGGCATGACGGATAGATACCCACATTCATTCTCTACCAGGTTAGTTCCAGCATGAGGTATCAGTTTTTTTCCCTAAAACTCTAATTAGTTTTCATGTTCAGTTCACGTGCCCCAGTTTCTTTCATGTATGTGGATGTGTATATGATTCATGAATTCAGCTATGCCATGTAGTTTGAATCTGAGATAGTTATTATGTTAGTTTTCATCTTAAATGATTTGTATTTGAGTATGATGATTGCATTTCTCTACTTTTATGTATGATTTTTAACATTCGAGAATGAAAATTCCCAAGGGGAGATATTGTTATACCCCAGAAGCCCAAAGATCAGACCCAGGAGTTGAAATGGAGAAAATTTGAAATTTGGCACCAGGTCACAGAACGAGTCATTTTGTGACCCTTGAGGTAGACCACGAGTCGTGAGGTGACTCTTGGTGAGGTTCAGGGTGTGAGTTGGAGTTTTGGAATTCAAGATCCCCACGGACGTGACCACGAGTCGTGGTCCGACCCTACGATTCATTGAATTAGTTGCAGGCAAGGTTTTGGGGGACGTGAAGGGAACTAGGTATTGTGCCCTATGGAAGGCCCCATGAATCATGGTCAGTCACCACAAATCGTGGGATTGATCGTGGTCAGCATGATGGGTATAGTTTGAATTTATGGTAGTGAAGGTGACGAGTGGTGACCACAAGTCGTGGTCACCGACAACGATTCGTATGATTGCCCGTTATGAGTTCAAAGTTCAATTTCGATAGTGTACCTAATGATTGATGTGATGACTCATTGATGGTGGCAACGACTCATTAGGTCCCTCGAGGGGACTGGCGAGCAATTATTTTCTATGAAGTTATTAAGGGTATTTTCTTCACTCCTATGCTCTAAGGTCCTATAATATGTCGTTTTAAGCCATTTTCAGAGTGTATTAAGACAGGTTAAGTCATTCTAGCCTATTCTAAACTCATTCATGCAACTTTAGGAAGTTAGAGAGAAGATTAATCTTAAGCCCTTCCAATTCTTCTCAATTTCCTCTTGAGAAATCAAGGAAGTGTAAGAATCAGCTTTAATGAGGTATGCAGGTTTATGAATGGATGAATCCGTTCACACCCATGCCCAATCTCTCTTTAAAATAATGCAAATTACCTATGTTGATTCACTTCCGCTAACACCGATCTTAGAGGTCGAGTTGTTCGATGTATGGGGGATCGACTTCATGGGCCCTTTTGTGAGCTCTTATGGAAACACATATATCTTGGTGGTTGTTGATTATGTCTCCAAATGAGTAGAAGCTGTAGCCATTACCCAATAATGAAGGAAAGAGCGTAATAACCTTTTTGAAGAAACATATTTTCTCCTGATTTTGTACTCCTAGAGTTATCATTAGTGATGGGGGATCACATTTTCGCAATCGAGTATTCAGCATCTTGTTAGCCAAATATGGTATGAAACACAAAGTGGCAACCCCTTATAACCCACAAATCAGCGGCCAAGTAGAGGTTTCAAATCGGGAAATAAAGTTTATCTTGACTAAAACAGTCAATGTAAATAGAATAGATTGGGCTCGAAAGTAAGATGATCCCTTGTGGGCACATCAGAATGCATTTAAAACACCGATTGGGATGTTCCCATATCAACTTGTGTTTGGAAAATCATGCCACCTCCTTATTGAGTTAGAACACAAAGCCTTGTGGGCATTGAAAAGTTTGAATCTTTAATGGGAGATAGCTGTCCAAGGACTAGTTCAAAATCTGCATGAGTTAGATGAATTCAAAATGAGGGTATATGAGAATGCAGCTATTTACAAATCCCAAATGATATACTATCATGACCAAAGAGTTCTACATTGACGTTTTGCTTCAAGAGACTAGGTGTTGTTGTTCCATTCACAGTTGCGGCTATTTCCCCGGAAGCTAAAATTCAAATGGTTAGGGCCATTTAAGGTATTCAAGTTTATGAAAATGGTGCCATTGAACTCCATGGAGAAAATGGAGGCATGTTCAAGGTGAATCGCCAATGAGTAAAAAGATATCTGGGAGTGTTGGAGAAAGTTTTCCAAACAGAGGTCTTATACCTAAATAAATCGTAGGTCATGAGAGACCTTCATCGTGCAACGATGTTAACTAAGGCGCTTCTTCGGAGGCAACCCAAGAATTTTTATTCTCTAACTCTTCTTAAACATTTATAATGCATTTTTGTTTTTGATGGTTTTTTTAGGGTGGTGAACTTAAAGAAGAACAAAGATAGGGTTGGCCGGCACGAAACTGGCTAAATGCCGACTGTACTTCGTGGACAGCCGATGGGTCGCCGAATCTATCCAGTACACAAAAGGATTCAAAGCTAGTCAGCAACTCATCTGGCAAAGCGCCACTGTAAAGTGCAAACCTTCAGTAAGTTGCCAATATCAACCAATGTACCTAGGAGTAACCTTGACATCAGTTTCTCACCCGACAAAACGTCAGAAGAATTCTGCGACTGGCCATTCAGTTGCTGATCCTGTATCCAAAAACTCATGTAGGTAATGTCATCGGTGGCCACATCAGCGAATCTCCGGTCCACATCGACAATCACGTGTATGCCCCGATCTGGATTATTCTACTTATCAGAAGTTTGACTAACCTTCACCCCTTTAATCTTCCATTTCCCTCTTTAACACCTATTTTTATCTTCCTAAAAACCCATTCTCCTATCTATTCTCCATTAATAACCACCCTTTTCCTACCCAATCAACTTCCTCTCCCTTCCCAATTAAGTACCTCTCCCCACATTCATTTACCCATCACCTTCACTCACCCATATTCTAAAATACCATTAGTAGGCAGAAGTGCAAGTTCACACCATTTGTTGCTACTTACCCATCTAGTAAGGTTTCTTTCGCTCATGCTCTAATGTTAGGGGAACTATTGGGGATATCTTGATTTTATGTGTTTATCTCATGCTTTAATTTTCTCTGTCTTGCTATATTTTTATTTTATTTTTATGTGGGTGTCACATTTTGTTTGGGTGAAGTCTGAGTAACACCGAGTGGGACACCCTCCTAAGTTGCCCGATGATAGATCGACTGACACCTTTCTTAAGGGTGACTTTCCATTGTTGGATTGGGAGAAAATTGGTGTGTATCAAATTAGGAGTGGCATGTGGGTTACTTTCATAAAGGTCACCCACTAGTGGACCACCTGTTGTGCTTAGTGAATCGTCGGTCAATTCGTGGGTTATATTGTATTCTGCCTTCTATCACAAATCCGCAGGACATCGGATCTTCACCATTCAGGACTAGCATTTTGCCGGTGGGGGCTCCAGTGGGTATAAATTTCCCCCCCAGGCCACTGATTTACATCGGTGATTCATCGGCGTTTACCCGATTCACGTCCGCCGTTCACCTACGATTCGCCGATGTCACCTGAGACACTAAATCTTCTCGCTTGATTTCTTTCCTTTTGATTTTCTTTGTGTTTAAAATGTGTGCATATTTATAACCTTAGTCTGCAGCATCATGTACATATCTAGACAGTCTCACAGAGGCCAAGCATCAATGAGCACCAGCAATGTATAGAATCGCTTTGGGTTGGATAGAATGGAGGAGTATTATGTCTCTATCAAGGAGAAGTAATCAATTCTTGCAAAAGCTCAATTTGAGGTAGAATCTTTAAAAAATTCTTTCCCAGATATTTATTGTCATATTGGAATGCGTTATTGGGGTCCATTCACCATACTTGTTGACCCATATTTCCTGTAGTTAGTGTGGGAATTTTATGCATCATAAAAGACACGACAACGACTCCTAAAACATAAAGGCACCACAGACACGTTACCATGCCTACTGTCTATATAGGTGTGTGGTCAAGAGGTGCCCATAACTCCAAAGGCAATCAATTCTATTTATTAGGCTGAGCCAATACAATCACATTCTACATTTTGCAAGAAAGTGGAGGATAAAGAATATCAATTCCAATGGGCAGCCAACATAATTGCAATAGGTCAATCATAATGGGCAATCTCCAGGGGTCTTATTCATCGGCGTGACTTGAAATTTAAAGTTTTTATGTGGTTAGACTTGGTTTGTGCTAGGTTAATACCTTCTCAGAACACAACAAAGGTCCCAATTTTGAAGTTTCCATTCTTATCGTCTGCATCATGGATCATGTACACGTCTATGTTGGGGAGATTACGGTAGATCAATTCAAAAGAAGGGCCAAGCAACAGGCTACATCATTGTCATATCCTAGCCTCGTGAGTATGTTATGTGTACGGGCTTCATGCCCTTTGTTCTGGCCATTAGATAAGATTGTATGGGCTGACAGTGTGATTAATTTGGCTACCAAAACTGACAAAGATGCCCCTGCTATGAAGCGAGCAAAAAGTACAGAGAACAGGACTCCGCCACCACCTTCAGTGCCCTCTAACACGTCGGCAGGCCAGTTCCATGAAGCTACGTCTCCCACCACCACACCTCCTGATTTGCTGGCCCAAGTACATGAAAACTATCTTGTCATGATAGCTAAGGCTATTCAATTCATGATCCAAAATACCATCAAGAAAGCCATGCAACCTGCTAGAGACAAGTTTATAGACCTCTACACTACAATTGAGGTCCTACAAAACGAAGAAGTTACATTAAGGAAAGAGGCGGTTGCACTTACTGGACCTCTATCTATCAGCAACCCAATCCCACTTGAGCCTGTAGCGGTGCCCTCACAACTTGAGGCACCCAAGAGTCCACCTGATGATTGAAGGTGGGGTATGACAACGCATCAGAAATAGTGTCGGATGAGGAGTTATATCATAGCTGACCACCACCGCCTCCAATTCTCTCTGTGTACGACCTAGATCCATCTTGGACACCCGACAGTATGGAGACTACTTCTTTCTATGACCTTCTCACCTTTCCGAATAAATGGGTGGTGCAAGGACCTAGAAAACCATTTGAAATCCCACCTAACCCATTGAGGCTGACTGCCGACAAAATGGATTCTTGGCACTTCGATGCAACCACGTATTCCTGGGGCCCTCATCCCAACCACTAATTCAATCAGGAAGCCTCCTTCACCTTACTGTCTGTTATTTTTTTTCCATTGAGGGCAATGTCTGGTTTAAGTGGTGGGGCGTGTATGCCTCACAAAGGAATGAAAAAGTTTTTTTTTTAAATATTAGTGTGCTAATGATGAAAATTAGGTCCTTGTTTTGAATTTTTTGTTCCTTTATTACCCAAGTCCTTTGTTTGTTCGCCCACGTAAATAGTAAAATAGTAATCAAACTCCAAGGGTTTTCTTTATACCACAATTCTTTCCCGAGGAGCATTTACTTTTTTCCTTTCTTTCTGTTGTCGAATTGGGTTTGTACTTCGTGATGATAGATTGAGAGGTGAATTTCTTAAGGGAAAATGCCATGTTTTTTTTAGTCTTGTGTTGAGATTTTTGAGAAGAACCATCAATTTTTTTTTAAATGGAGCATGAAAATGAGAAATAATGGACGGGCGTTTGAAATAAGAACGTAGCACTCTTTGTCATACTTTGTAGATTACTTGTTTGACTTATAAATTTGCATGGTCTGATGTCTTAGATCGAGATTTTGTGTGGATAATGAATTTTGTGGACTCTTTAGGTGTGATTCCTTGTGTGGTAAGGACTTTTGTGAATTCTCTTCCACAACTTCTTGTCTAGAACTTTCCCCAGTGTAACTCAAGGCGAAATCCTAGATGTATTTGTACTTAGAACAGGATCTTAGGCTCTGTTCTTCAAGTTACTTCAACCAAAATGACCCCCTTAACCATTAATCTTTGATAGCCAACGTTTGCTCCTTGAACCTTTCTTGGAAACAACATTACAAGCCTAATAACCATTTTCTTTAATCTTTCTCTTTGGCATCAATCCTCCCTAATTGCTAGTAATGAAGCAATGAAAAATGGGGGCTTCAATCCCAAGAAATAGGGAGAGATAAGGAAATGAATGTAAAATGAGGCAAAAGCCTATGTTTGGGATTTTGAAAAGAGTGAGAGAAAAGAACTAGTAGCCTAAAGATTGAGGTATCACCAAAAATTGTGATGAGATGAGTGAACTAATAGGTTTACAAACATTGAATCGTCAATAAGAATAAAAATTGTTGATAGGTTCTATCTCTTGCATAGGGAAGGCTAAGTGTGAAATTCCTAGATGATATAAGGGTGGCTGGTGTTACAACATGATGATGAGCAAAGAAAAATGTAGGGCAGTGACGTAAGAAAGATGATAGGATGTGCAAGTTTGTAAAGGCATTAGGGAGGCATTAGTCACTAAAGCTAAACATTTATCCTACCCTTAGACATAGCCTACATTATGACCCACAAGTCCTAAGTGATTTTAAGTGCAGTTGATCTACATTAGTGATGAATTACACGAAGGGCAATGTTATGGGCCGAGTTGTGTGCATGAAGATTTCTTTTGGGAGATTGAATGCAATCTTCTCTTTGCTCAATCCCTAGTGTCAATACATTGATTTCATGACAAAAAAATAGGGATTTTCTTTTCAGTGAGTGGTATCATCCTTTTTGAGGACACAATTGCATTAAAGGTAAATTTGTGCAAAGTACATGAGAAATGCAAGCTCTAAGGCAAGCTTTGAATATTCAATAATCATGAATTGAGATGCTATGTGTACTTTATGGATAAGTTATGCTCTCTTTTTGCAAAATTAAAGCTCCTGTGAATCATGTTTTTGAATAGTGGTGGCCTCTTGAAATGTGTCCATCTTTCTTGTATTAGGGGAATTAGCTTCTCTTTTTCGGTGAGTTGGTGAGCATTTTTTGGTTATCCTGAGTCAAGTGGTCATTGATGCATAAACTGTGTGTAGTGGAATATTTTTCATATGATAATAACTGCATTACTTGAGGACAAGCAATGATTCAAGTTTGGGGGTTTGATGAGTTGGTAATTTATCAACTCATTAGGCTCTTCAGCATGAGCTTTAGCTTAGTTTTTGAGTTATTTAGATGGATTTTATGCCCTTTTTTCCTTGTTTGTAGATATCTAATTTGTAGAAAAGATCAATAAAGGGAGCAAAAAATAGGGAATCAGGTGAAAACCGGCGCTTCACCGGAGAAGACCAATGAAACACCAAAGACCATTGCCTTGGGGAACTAAAGCAACCGGCGATCGCGGACACCAAATGGCGACTCGCTGGTTGAATCACAGAAGGAAAGTCTGAAGGAAACTGGAACTCACTGCAGGAGCATACAACTATTACCGGCGATTTGCGGAATGCAACCGGCAAACCACCGGTACTCTCGTAAGTACCAGAATGCCGGAATAGGGGAAAATGTGTTCAACACTAAAAAAGAGAGTTTCGAGTACTCTACTTTTGTATATTCTATAGAGAATTACTCTCTACCAAGGACATCTTAACTTTTGGCATTTTGAGAATATTCTCTTTGTAGAAGAAAAAACTAGAATTCTATTGGTGGAAATTGTAAAGGATTGTTTTTCTTTTTCTTGTTCTTCCTCTATAGCAAGGTACTACCATTGTTGAAGACTTATTTCTGGATTTGATTTTGCTACTCATATTATTGAATTCAATGAGTTTATTATTAAATATGCTTTTGAATTTCTTAACTATGAGTAGATAAATAATTAACTAGAGGTGTGTGGTGATGAATGCTTANTGTGGTGATGAATGCTTAATTAGAGTGGGTATTACTAGATTCATCTCAATATTGATTAATTAGAGTAAATCTGTTAAGTTCTCTCCATTTTATAACTGAAAATCCATGGTTGCTGATGTGGGCTTATTTGTTCTTACTTGATTTTTGCTTGATAGAGAAGATTGATATTTGGAGAGAATTTAATGGTGGACATGGATGTGATGTTGTGGAATTGGGTTGTAAATAGTCAAAACCACATTCTCACTCCTAATTAATAGGTAATAGCTATAAATTAGTGAAACTATTAATCTAAATCGGATTGGGTCGATTTACTAGTGCCTAGTGGTTTGAAAGAACTCTAGCAAGTATGAAGTTGAAAGACAACAAATGCCCACCTGCCCAAGGTTATTTACTCAATTTAAACAGATGAGATGATCTAGCATGACCCTATTTAATTAGCACATCATCTACACCACACCTCTAATCGTTCTCATTATTGTCGACAACATTGGTTATTTTGCTATATTAACCTACCAAATTAGAATCCACACCCTGTTTTTAATATAAAATCTCCCTCAAAATGTTTATTTCTTTGTTATATTTAAGTGGTGTGAACTAAATTCAATTTCCCAAAAAACACTCGTGCATATCACTCACTATCTCTGTGGCATTCGACCCCGACATCCGTCGGGATATTTGGTTTTATATAATGACTGTTTATGCTCTTTTGTAATGAATAGTATATTTTGGACATTATTAGGAGCCTCCCTACGCTCATTGCTCAAACAGTAAAAAGGGAGCTGAAGTCTATGCATGAAAGTCTTAGAACATTGTGAAAGTGGGTGGATGCAGTGTGGAGGAGGGGGGCTGTGACCTCTCTCTGGACTAAAGTGAGGGAGTGGAAAAGTTGTACATCCATGGAAGTTCCTGACCTGAATGTTCTTAACGCCGGATGGCTACCCCTTCTACAGTTCGAGACCCTATAGATGATTTATTTGAGGGCTTGGGATATGACACTGAAGATCCAGGTGATGCAGGCTTGGAGGGTATGGCAGGAGCAGGTGTGGATTATGATGTGGATGATGAGGAGTGACCCACTCAAGGAGTCTCTTGCGCCTTTATTTTTCATGTATACATTGGGGACAATGTAATCTTTTAGTTGGGGGTGGGATGAGTGATTTTATGGGGGCTCAATTGTGTTTTATTTGGTGATGATTTAATGTAGCCTTTGTCAGGCTTTTGTTTTTATTTTTTGATGAAGAGTTTTGAGCCTTTGTCGGGCTCATTTTTAATATTTTTGATGAATTCCCTTGCCGTGCTAGTTGTGTTGATAAAATCTGAATGAATGAAATGAATGAGTTGTTGGATGTTAGTGTTCTAGTGAGAAAATTGAGTCCTTGCTGTGAATTTCTAAATATTACATTTTACCCAAGTCTTTTGTTCGCCTGTTTAAATAGTAGAATAGTAATCAAACTCCAAGGGTTTTCTTCATACCACAGTTCTTTCCCAAGGTGAATTTGTCTTTTTCTTTTCTCTTTGTTGTCAAACTGGGTTGGCATTTCCCGATGATAGATTGTAAGGCAAATCTCTTAAGGAAAAATGCCATGTCGTTCTTGAGTCTTTTGTGGAGCTTTTTTGAGAGGTACCACCAAAAAAATTTTTGAAATGAAATTTTGAAATGTGGCATGATAATGGGAAAGGAAGAATGTAATACCCCGAAAGTGCCTAAGGCTAGGCCTGGGATGTGCGAAGGAAAATCAGCAGTACGATATGGAAATGTCCCTCAGACACCCATAGTACGGGTTGTTAGAAGAAAGGATGGGCCATTTTATGTGCCATGGTGAGAGGTTTCAGTCTTAGGATGAGGAACAACGGGTCTCAAAATGACCTGTTGCAGGAAACAACGGGCCGTTGTCAAAAGTTGTTGGGAGGACCTCTTGGTTAGTGTTAGTGGGGACAACGGCTAGTATCCACAGGTCGTTGGTGGTTGACATGACTCGTTATATCTTGTAGTTGTAGGAGGTATGGTCACTATGAATTCATAGATATGTCTTTTGGACTAACCAATGCTCCTCCAGCTTTTATGGATCTGATGAATAGAGTATTCAAGCTATACTTGGACATGTTCATTATTGTCTTTATACACAATATTCTGGTTTACTCTAAAATAGAGGAGGAGCATGCAGACCATCTGAGAATAGTCTTGCAAACTCTCAAGGATTTCTAGTTGTTCGCTAAGTTTAGAAATTATGAATTCTAGATTGAATCAATTGCATTCCTTAGTTATTTGGTCTCCAGTTAGGGTATTCGAGTAGATCCTCAAAAGATAGCGGCAGTCAAGTACTGGCCAAGACCTATCTCTCCATCATATATCAGGAGTTTCTTGGGTCTAGCCGATTATTACAGACGGTTCATAGAAGGGTTCTCCTCCATTTCCTCTCCTTTGACAGGACTATCTCAAAAGAAGGTGAAGTTTCAACGGTCTGATGCATGTGAGAACGACTTTTAGGAGCTGAAGACTCGACTCACTATAATCCTAGTTCCAATTTTTCCATAAGGTTTAGACGGGTTCATGATCTATTGTGATGCCTGCAGAGTTAGCCTTGGTTATGTTTTGATGCAGCAAGGTAAAGTCATAACTTATGCTTCCAAACAACTCAAGGTTCATGAGAAGAATTATTCGACTCATGATCTAAAGCTGGTAGCGGTAGTATTTGCCTTGAATATTTGGAGGAAGTACCTTTATGGGGTTCATATGGATGTTTTTACTAACCACAAGAACTTACAGTATGTGTTCAGTCAGAAGGACCTGAATCTATGTCCGAGAAGATGGCTAGAATTATTAAAGTATTATGACATGAGTGTGTTGTATCAACTGGGCAAGGCCAATGTAGTGACTGATGCCCTTAGCAGGAAGTCTATGGGGAGGGTTGCTCATGTAGAGGAGGATGAAAAAGGATCAGGCAAAGGATACTCACAGGCTGGCTCGGTTAGGGGTCCAGTTGGTTGATTCAGAAGAAGGTGTAGTTGTAGTCCAGAGTGGTTCAAAATCCTCCCTGGTGGTGGAGGTTAAGTAAAAGGAAGATTAAGACCCAATTCTACTAAGGAAAAAGGAGGAAGCTTTCTCCAAAAGGGCAGATGGTGTGCCCCGTTATCAAGGTTTGTTATGTGTTCTCGTTGTAGATGATTTGAGACAGCAGATACTAACGGAATCTCACATCACTAGGTACCCTATCCTTCCACGTGTCACCAAGATGTATCGTGATCTACGGGAAGTCTACTGGTGGAATGGCATGAAGAAGTACATTGCGAAATTTGTGGCTAAGTATTAAAATTGCCAACAAGTCAAGGTTGAACAACATAGACCTAGGGGTATGACTCGGGATATTAAATTCCTACATGGAAATAGGAAGAAGTGAACATGAATTTCATTAAAGGCCTACCTTGTACGCGCTGACAAAATGACTCAATTTGGGTGGTGGTAGAGAGGACGACTAAGTTAGCACATTTCCTACTAGTTAGGACCACTGACTCAACAAAGGATTATGCTAAACTATACATCCGAGAGTTAGTCCGACAACATGGAGTTCCCTTGTTGATAATTTCAGATAGGGGTACTTAGTTAGCCTCGCACTTCTGGAAGTCATTTCAGAAAGGACTTGGTACTCAGGTCAAGCTCAACACAACATTTCACCCTCAAACAGATGGTCAAGGTGAGCAGACTATTCAGACTCTGGAGGATATGTTTAGTTCTTGTGTAATTGATTTCAAGGGTAGTTGGGATGATCACCTACCTCTTATTGAGTTTGCACACAACAACAACTACCACTCCAGTATTCAAATGGCCTCGTTCGAAGCATTATATGGTAGGAGGTGTAGATCTCCAATAGGGTGGTTTGAGGTTTGTGAATCCACCTTAATAGGACCTAATTCAGTACATACATACATGCAGAAGGCTAAGCTTATAAGGGAACGGCTGAAAAGAGCTCAAAGATGACAAAAATTGTATACAGATGTAAGGAGAATAAAGCTGTAGTTTTCTATGGATGATTGAGTATATATGAAATTTCACCTATGAAAGGGGTGATGAGGTTCGGGAAGAAAGGAAAATTTAATAGATATATTGTTCCTTACAGAATCCTGAGATATATTGGCAATGTGGCTTAAAAGTTGGATTTGTCTGCGGAGTAAGCAACGGTGGACCCAATCTTCCATGTGTCTCTGTTGAAGAAATGCATCTGTGATCTGACCTCGGTTGTGCTTCTAGAGAGCGTTGGTGTAAAGGATAGTCTTTCTTATGAAGAAGTTCCAGTTCAGATTCTAGACCATCAGGTTCGTAAGATGAGGAACAAGGAGGTCGCTTTAGTGAAGGTTTTATGGAGGAACCAGCTAGTTGAAGAAGCTAGATGGGAAGCAGAATCATGTATGATGGCTAAATACCCTCACCTATTCCCTTCCATATTAGCTTCATCATCATGTACTAAATTCCTCCTCAGTACTCCATTCAGTTCCATACTCATCATCTCTATTCATGTACCAATATGCACCCTAGTTGCGTAAATTTATTAGTATATCTATTTCAATTCAGAGTCAGTCACTCCTTCAGTAATCAGTTTATAGTCTTCTGTTCAGGATTGCAACTCTTTCCCCAGTATTTCAACTTACTTAGCCTTCATTCGAGGTCGAATGTTCCTAAGGGGGAGATATTGTAACATCAAAAAAGTTCCTTAGACCATACCTAGACTTCGAATGAAAAACCTAAAAAGAAACTATAAAATTTTGTCTCAAAATGACTCAACCAGCGAGTCATTGTTAGTAACAAAAATCCATTGTCTAAGCTGTTGTCAATCCTGCAATTTTCATTCTTCAAATTTAATGAGTGGTACAATGACCCATCGTTAGTGGAAATGAGTCGTTGTGTTTCCTGTTCTGTCAAGTTCAAAATGTGATTCAAAGTCTGCCTTCCAAAAAATGAGCCTAACAACGAGTCATTGTTTGTTTAGATTACTCGTCGTAGGGAGCAGTTAGAGAAAGTCCAAAAAGGGTTAGAAATCCCTCTATGAACAATGGTTGGAAACAACGATCCATTGTTTTATGCGATGGGGTGTTTTGTCCGTCCTTTGGGAGAAATTCAAAAGTTTTTTCGAAATCCTTCCCATTACTACAATTCGATACAACAACCCCTTATTATGTCAAATGAGTCGTCCTATCCATCCATTGGTCAGAGTCTAGAAATTGACTTCCCAGGCCCAAAACCAATGACTGGTTCCAACAAGTTGTGGTCATAACCAACGACTAGTTGTGAGGCCTATTGGATCTGGACTATTAGAATTTGAAATGATTACTCAGGGGGTATTTTTGTCAATTTCGAAGCTCCTAACACCTAAACTACGTCGTATTGGGGTGTGTTTATAGGTGAATTAAGGGGAAGGATCGAAATTTTCCTCATTCTCTCCCAAACTTACAGAATCAGTGCATAGAAATTAAAAAAAATCTCCTCAGGTCTAAGCTAGGGTTTTATTCAAAGTATAGCAGATTTCAAGAGTCCTTCTTAGAGATTTCTTCTTCAGGCATGTGAGACTTTAACAAGGATTCCCTTTCCCCTTTGTGTCCTAAATTATTTTCAGGAAAATTTTATAAATTCTAGCCTTGTAAAAGATTAGAAGCTAGGATTTTTCAGTTAGCTTCAGAATTCCTTAATCTTGATGAAGCTTTAAGCTTTCATGACTATTACTAGATAAAATTCATGTCTTGGCATCATTCACACAATGTGATTTCCTAACCCTTATCTTTAGAATGATTTTTGAATAAAACAGGCATGATTTAGAATTCAGATAGAAATATTGTATTATTATGATATTTTCACTTGAATTATGAATTTTAGCATATATGGTTTGTTGGAAAGTCGATGATTTTAGTATGTTCAGTCTTAGTAATATTATCAGTACTCAGTATATTCAGTAGTATCAGTAATATTAACATGTTCGTTGTTCTTTAGACTGTCATGAGACTGCCAGATAAAACAGTTCTGACAAATCTTAGAACACAATTTCTTTCAGGTCCTTAGACTCTCAAAACACTCCTAGATAAGTAGTTTTGACTTAGTCTTAGGACATCAATTTCGAGCTATTAGCACAACTAGATATAAGTAGGTTTTTAGTGGGAGTATTACTTAGCACTGAGTGGGCCGGGGTTCAGTTTATCTAGGTTCCTAGAACTATGTGCCATTGTAGGTAATTAGCGCTAATGGACCCTAGATAGTGATCACACAGCTCAACCACTATACCCTGGCAAGGTACAGTGGGCTCTCTTCAATGGGGTGTATATATCGTACTCCACATCTAGCTCACGTTGTTATATGTCTTTTACAGCCTCTCCCATAGTACAATATTATCACGACTCGAACATAAGCCCAGATTGAGACACATGACAATGAAACCCGAGAGGCTCCATGTCGACCCATGGAATGAACATAAAATCTAAGCTCAATATTTAAATGAGGGAAATCTAAAGATAACATAGCATAAGTCTAAAAATATGATAACATGGAATAACTGAATACATAACACAATTTGAATATGAAAACATACAATGTCTGATAAGCCTCTACTACTGACGAGTTGGTGGGACAAGACCCCAACTAACTCACCAAAGTATTACACTGAAAATACACATGGAATGAAGGGCCCTCGAAAGATGCGGACTCACCAAATCTGGCTAGAAAGTGCTAACACTAAGGATATGGCTAACGATGAGGCTAAGTTTGAATATCTGAGCATGTATTATGAAATGATGCATCATAGAGTATGTGGTCAATATGTGAAATGTACCGAGTATATAGGGTTAGTAAAACTGCAAAGTAAGTAAAATCAGAGATCATGCATATCATAAAATGTTTCATCATAAGAGCCTGAGAGTAGGGATTGCATGCTATTATTTGAAAACATGACTTAAACATAACTAAATTGAATGACCCAAAGATGAAAACTGATAATCATAAGTAAAACTTAACATTTGGGTCAAACCTGCTAAAACATAATATCATGACTGATAAACATGAATAACTAAAATCATGAGGAATGATGGGAGGCTCGTCAAATAATCGACATTACACGATAGAGCTTACGTAGTCCCGACTATTACACTCTAGTGCGTAGAGCCGCCCAAAGCCTTGCCAGACTAAAGACGCTACCATAATATCGATATTAAGCTGAAGCCCATTTTGGGCAGGGAAAGTTCACAAGGGAGGTTCCAAATAATCTTAACATACCTGAATTGGCACGTAATTCTGAGGAATAGGGTTGACTGACCCTCAGCCTACTCAGTGCTAGACGCTACTCTCAAAAACATGCATATGCTCTCAATCATTTTTCAACGACGATAAACCATCATCTAGCCACGAATATGAATCATAACATATATGAAAAATCCGAAATCATAACATGAGGAGCCCTGGGCTCAAACCATACCACAAATTGGAAATAGTGGGAGTCTAGACTCCAAAACCATGTGGTAAGATAAAATCGTGAAATTTAGATAAATCACGAAACATACTTGATCATATGGGCTTGCCCAATACTTAAACATGCTTGACATAATCTTGATTATTCAAAAACATTCATATAGTTATGGGTAATTCTATATCATACTTTAATCATGAACATCCCGTCATAACTAGAAGCATAGATCATATCTCATCTTTTCATGAACTTCCATAGATGACCATCTTATTTGTAAAACTTGAAATCATAATTTGTAACTGAAAACATTATAAAACATGCCCATAAATCATAATTAAATATTAGAAACATGCATAGCAAATACTCATGATAGATACTTAGAGAATAAGTTGGGTTAAAACACCATAGATTCATCAACATAGAAATCACATTGAAATTGAATGAGGGATTGGGAATGTGAGTGTATGGATACACCCATTAATAACCCTACACACTTGGGAGAATATGATTTCACAATCCTCTTGAGAGCCTAAAGGAATTTGGGGAAGAACTTGATTAATCTAGGCTTGATCACCCTTAGGAGCTTCTAGGATTGCATGCATAGAGGGGAATAGGCTAACAATGAGTTAACCCCTCCTAACACACTCTTATCCGAGCTTAAAATTAAATTCTTTAGGTATTAGAAACTTAGGAATTACAGAAAAGCCCTTAGTTAATTTGCAGGGAAAAACCCATTGCCAGTCCTAACGAGGGATTGAATTATTCATCCTCAACACCATGACTCGTGGTCTACTTCTCATGGAAAACATTGAAATCATATCTCTGAGGGTAAGCATGAGGGACACCATGACTCGTTGTGTACCAAATGAATCATGGTGACCAATTCATGCTCAACATTACCCAAGTTTTCCACATCATATCAACCTCTGGCTACGAGTGACTTGGCGACTCCTGGTCCTGACCACGACTCGTAGCCTTAGCCGTGGTCAACCCCAAATCAAAAAATCCAACCATGTACACCCTCTTCCCCACGAGTCACTATACGACTGATGGTGCACCTCACAGGTTACTGGATGACTCGTCCTGTGACATGGTGCAGAAAATCCTGTTTTCTCCATTTCAACCCTTGGGTCTGATCTTAAGGCTTTCGGGGTATTACAATATTTCCCCTTGGGAACATTCATCCTCGAATATGAATAATCATATGGAAAAGATGAGAAATGCAACTGCCATATCAAATATTGAACATCTGGAGCTGAAAACTAACGGAGTGACTGACTCTAGACTGAATCACATAACTGAGCTGAATTCATGGATCATACATACATACATTGACATGAAAGAAACTGGGAGACATGAAATGAACAGTAAACTGAATAGAGTAATAGGGAGGAAACTGATACCTCAAGCAAGAATTGATCCAGGAGGGAAAATATGCGGGTATTTAGCCATCACATCAGCATCGGCTTCCCACATAGCTCCCTCAACATGCTAGTTCCTCCACAACACCTTCACTGAAGCTACTTCTTCGTTTCTTAGCTTTCGAACCTAAGAATCAAGTATTTACACTGGAACCTCCACATAGATAAGTCTATCCTTCACACCTACACTCTCCTCCAGAACAACCAAAATTAGATTTCACAAGAACATCTTTAAGAGCGATACATGGAAAAATGGATTTGTGGAAGCCAATTCTGAGGGAAACTGCAACTCATATGCTACCTTGCCAACCTGTCTCACAATCCAGTACAGACCAACATAACGGGGACTGAGTTTCCCTTTCTTTTCGAACCTCATTACTCCCTTCATGGGAGATACCTTCAAAAACACCCAATCATCAACTTCAAACTCAAGCTCCCTCCTCCTCACATCTGCATAGGACTTTTGGCGACTCTAAGCTGTTTTTAACCTTTCCCTTATAAGTTTAACCTTCTCCATAGCCTCATGGACTGAATTTGTTCCTATCAATGCATCTTCATTGACTTTGAACCAAGCAATAGGCAATCTACATCTTTGCCCATAGAGAGCCTCAAATGAACCCATCTGAATGCTGGAATGGTAGTTATTGTTATATGATAACTTAATGAGAGGAAAATGATCATCTTAACTACCATTGAAAGAATTCACACATACTCTCAACATATCCTCCAGAGACTGAATGGTCCTCTCTGCCTGGTCATCTATTTGCGGGTGAAGTGCTGTGTAAGCTTGACCTGAGTACCAAGTCCCTTCTGAAACGATCTCCAAAGTTGGGAGGTAAACTGAGTACCTCTATCCGATATGATGGACAAAGACACTCCATGCAACTAAAATAATTCCCAAATATACAATTTAGCATAATCATCCGCTGAATCGGTAGTTTTGACCGGTAGAAAATGAGCCGCTTTAGTCAACTTATCTACAAATACGCAAATAGAGTCATATTGTCGATGAGTACGAGGCAACCCTGTAATGAAATCCATATTGATTTCCTCCTACTTCCAAGTAGGAATGCTAATTTCTTGAAGAACACCTCTAGGTCTTTGATGCTCAACCTTTGCCAGTTAAAAATTTGGACACTTAGCTACAAACGCTGCTATGTCCTTCTTCATGCCATTCCACCAATAGACTTCCCGTAGGTCATGGTACATCTTGGTGGCGCCTGGTTGAATAGAATATTTGGAGCCATGAGCCTCATGTAACATCCGCTCCCTCAAGTCATCAACACCCGGTACACACAAACGACCCTAATATTATTGCACCCTATCTCCCCCTTGGGAGAAGACCTCCACCTTCTAATTCTGAATAACTTCCCTCAACTTTACAGAAATAGGATCCTCATCTTGTATAGCTTTTACCTTTGTTACCAAGGAATATTCTGATCCATTTTGAACAATGACACTACCATCCGTCGAGTTAACAAGACGAACTCCTAATCGTGCAAGCCGATTCACATCTTTCACTAACTCTTTTGCTCTCCTCATCTACATGGGTCACACTCTAAATAGAAAGCCTGCTAAGAGGATCTTCCACCACATTGGCCTTGCCTGGATGATAACGGACACTCATATCATAATCTTTCAAAATCTCCAACCACCTCTTCTGACATAGTTTCAGATACTTTTGGGTAAACACGTATTGTAGGCTTTTGTGGCCCGTAAACACATCCAATGGACTCCGTACAGATAGTGTCTGCAAATATTCAAGGAAAATACTACCGCTGCGATCTCGAGGTCATGAGTGGGATAGTTCTTTTCATGGACTTTCTGCTTCCTGGAAGCATACGCTATAACTTTACCGTGCTGCATTAATACACAGTCAAAACCGATCCTCGAAGCGTCGCAATACACATATACCCATCAGTACCCTCAGGTAGGGTCAACACTAGTGTCGAGGTGAGTCGAGTCTTCAACTCTTGAAAGCTCTTCTCACAAGCCTTAGACTATTGAAACTTCACTTTTTTTTGGGTCAAATTTGTCAATGGTGCTGTGATGGATGAAAACCCTTCAACAAACCTACGGTGGTAACTAGATAAACCCAAGAAACTTCTGATATCCGAAGAACTAACTGGTCTAGACCAAATCTTCACTGCTTCTATCTTTTGAGAGTCCACTTGTACACCCTCACTTGACACCATGTGACCAAAAAATGATACTGAGTTTAACCAAAACTCACACTTGCTGAACATAACATACAACTGGTGATCCTTAAGAGTCTGCAGCACTACGCTTAAATGAGCGGCATGCTCCTCCTCGCTCCGAGAGTATATGAGAATATCATCTATGAACACAATCACAAACATATCCAAGTATTGTTTGAACACCTTGTTCATCAAATTCATAAAAGTTGTAGGAGAATTCATTAGTAAAAAATACATAAGTATAAACTTATAATTACCATACTGAGTTCTGAAGGCTGTCTTCGGGATGTCACTCTCTCTAACTCTGAGCTGATGATATCCGGACCTGAGGTCTATCTTTGAAAAACACTTAGAACCCTGAAGTCGTTCAAATAAATTATCAATCCTGGGGCGGGTATACCTGTTCTTAATTGTAACCTTGTTCAATTGGCGGTAGTCAATTGACATCCGAAGGGAACCATCCTTCTTCTGGATAAAGAGAACTGGTGCACCCCATGGGGATTTGCTAGGTCATATGAAACCCTTGTAAAGGAGGTCCTTCAACTTCTCCTTTAACTCTTCTTGGGCTATTCTATAAGGAGGAATAGATATAGGCTTTGTATCGGGAAGAAGGTCAATACCGAAATCGATCTCTCGCTCGAGAGGAACTACCGGTAAATTATCTAGAAACACTTCTGGAGATTCACACACTATAGGAATTGATTGGATAGTTGGGGTTTCAGATGTAGCATCCTTAACCTTAATTAGATGGTTTCTGGCCTTAAGATAGGAAATGAAGCGACCTACAGGCATAACTGAACTACCCTTCTACTCTAGGACTAGCTCACCTGAAAACCAGAACTTTATCGCACGGGTTCTATAATTTACTGAGGTATAAAATGCATGTAGCCAATCCATACCAAAGATAACATAGAAATCTGTCATCTTGCCTTGCTTCAGGTTCACAAACTCCTCTACTTTAATCTCCCTCATCTCACGAGGGAAGAATCGATCCAAAAATGCGGTATGGAACTCATCCCAACAAATGGGGCCTGCTCCAACTGTCCTGTTATCCTTCCATTTCCTGAACCAGATGTGTGCAACCCCTTTCAATTGATACGAGGCTAAATCTGTTCTCTCCTCCCCGATCATCCCCATGATCTGGGTGATCTTCAGAACTTCATCAATAAACTCATGTGGATCCTCATCCACCTTTGACCCAAGGAATTCCGGAGGGTTCATCCTCAGAAAATCTCTAACTCTTGCCGCTGCCGCATTCCCGTTCTGAGGGACATGCGCTACTGTCTGTTGGTTGACTTAGGCAGTCAAAGCCTGAGCTAGCATCTGTATGGATGCCCTAAACACTGTGTGGGCAACCTGCTCGGGTACATGCTCCTCAGGGGCTGGTGGAGCCTGCTGGTTTCCATCTTCGTTGCCATTTCCATGTCCATTTCTATTCCCATTTCTTCTTTTGTTAACTCGGCGAGGAGGCATGATTCTGAAAACGCGTATAGCACAAGTTAGAAGGACAAAGAGATATTTCATTGCATGAAATAAATTATAAAAGAAGGAAACATTTCCTAAACGTCTCGTAGCCTCTTCATCATAAGTGTGGTGCTCTTCACACCATGAAAAAGACTCTACTTAATGCGGCTTTCAGACACCCTAGGGCACATCAAAACCTAATGCTCTGATACAAAGTTTTTCATGACCCGAACATAGTCCCAGATCGAGATATGGGACAAAGAACCCCGAGAGGCGACAGTTCGACCCATGGAATGAACATAACATCCTTTGATCAACATTTAAATGTGGGAAATCTAAGTATAACATAGAGAAAAAATGAAAATATGATAATATTGAATAATTAAATACATAGCATAATCTGAAATTAACAACATACTATGTCTGATAAGCCTCTACTACTGATGAGTTGATAGGACGAAACTCCAACTAACTCACCAAAGTCTAAAACTGAAAATACTGAAAATGCACTTGAAACGAATGGCCCTCGAAAGATGAGGACTCAAAAACTCTAGCTAAAAAGTGCTAACACTGAGGATCTGGCTAAGCACGAGGATGAGTCTGAATATCTGAGCTTGTACCATAAAATGATATAGCATAGAGTATGCGGTCAATATGTTGAATGTACCGTGCATGGAGGGTAAGTAAAACCACTAAGTAAAATCAGAGATCACGCATATCATAAAACGTTTTATCATAAGAGTATGAAAGTAGGGGTTGCATGCTATCATATGAAAACATGACTTAAACATAACTGAATATCATAAATGAATCAAATGACCAATGCAGAAAACTAGTAATCATAAGTAAAACTGAACATTTTTGCCAAACCTGCTGAAACATAATATCATGACTGATAAAAAAACATAGTTGAAATCATGAGGAACAATGGAAGAGCCGTCTTATAATCGACATTACCACAATAGAGCTTACATGGTCCCGACTATTACACTCGAGTGGGCAGAGCCGTCCAAAGCTTTGTCAGGGCTAAAGATCCTACCATGATATCAATATCAAGTTGAAGGCCTATTCAGGGAAGGGGAAGATCACAAGGGAGGTACCAACTAATCTGAACATACTTATGTTGTCACGTAGTTCTAAAGCATAGGGTTGACTGACCCTCAACTTACTTGGTGCTTGACACTACTCCCAAAGACAAGCTTACACTCTCCATTATTTTTCAATGAAGCTGAATCATAACATACACGCATAATATGAAATCATAACATAAGGAGCCTTGGACTCAAACCATACCCCAAGCTAGAAATAGTGGGAGTCTAGACTCCAAAACCATGTGGTAAGACAAAATCATGAAATTTAGATAAATCATGAAACATACTTGATCATATGGGCTTGCCCAATACATAAACATGCTTGACATAAACATTATTAAACAAAAATCATGGATATAGTCATAGGTAATTCAAAATCATACTTTCATCATGAACATCTCATCATAACTAGAAGCATAAATCATAATCTCATCTTTTCATGAATTTTCATAGATGGGCATCTTATTTGTAAAACATGGAATCATAATTTGTAATTAAAAACATGATAAAAGATGCCCATAAATAATAATTCAATATTGAAAACATGCATAGGGAATACTCATGATACATACTCAGAAAATTCGTAAGTTGGGTTAAAATCCCATAGATTCATCAACTTAGAAATCAAATGGAATTGAAAAGGGATTGGAAATGGGAGTGGATGGATACACCCATTCATGACCCTATTTACCTGGGAGAATCTAATTTCACAATCCTCTTGAGAGCCCAAAAGGAATTTGGGGAAGTACTTGATGAATCAAGGCTTGATCACCCTTTGGAGCTTCTAGGATTACATGCATGGAGAGGAATAGGATTAGAATGAGTTAATCCCACTTAAAACACACATATTTGAGCTTAAAACGACATAGTTTAGATCTTAGAAACTTAGAAATTACGAAAAACCCCTTAGTAAATTCGCAGGGAAAAACCCACTGCCAGTCCTAATGAGGGACTAGAGGATTTATCCTTAACACCACCAATCGTGGTCTGCCTCTCATGGACAACATAGAAATCATACCTCTTAGGGTCACCATGACTCGTGGTGGCCAAGTAATGTCCAATATTACCCAAATTTTCCACTTCACGCCAACCTCTAGCCACCGGTGACTTGATGACTCGTGGTCCTGACTATGACTCATGGCCTCAGCCGTGGTCAACCCTAAATCCAAAAATCAAAACAAGTCCACCCTCCTCCCCACGAGTCACTTAATGGCTCGTGGTTCACCTCACAGGTCACTGGATGACTCGTCCTGTGACCTGGTCTAGAAAATCCTATTTTCTTCGTTTCAACCCTCGAGTCTGATTATAAATCTTTCGGGGTATTAAAAATATAGTAAGTGTCCTCAGTTCAGTCCAGTATATTAGTTTTCAGGAGATGCTAATGACCCTAACTTAGTTTATTAGTTCTTAGAGTTTTCCCACAGATGTTAGACTATTTACTGAATATATCAGTTTTTAGATAGGGTCTCTGTGTGATACTTCAGTTCAGTTATGAGTTACTAGTATATCTTTGTTTATTTAAATATCACATACTCGGTACATTTAAAGTACTAATCTCACATTTCTTGTGCTATATCATTTTATGAAATAGGCTCAGGTACCTAGCCTTAGCACCGCAAATAGTTTCTCTCGGCGACTTTCCACCAGTTGACAGTGGTGAGTCCTCATCTATCGACGGCCGGAGTTTTCATCTTTAGCTTTGTTATTTTAGTTTTAGTTTTAGACATTAAAGTTATTGTACCAGCAACTCATCCTCCTAGTAGAGGTTTTCGGATAGATAGTTAGTTACTATGTCAGTTTGGTGTTTTAAGATCAGATTTCATATGTATTCACTTACTCAAATTACATTATACTTAGAACCAGTTGTTTCTTATTTTAGTTATGCTTCCACTGAATATTATTTTTATAGTATATCAGTCTTAATAGAATTATGCTTATCCATTAGTTTGCTTGGGGTCACTTGTGATCACAAGTACCGTGTCGCGTCCAAGTTGTAAACTCAGTTTGTGAAACCATTATTGTTGTGCGATCTCTTCAGCTGCTCTGGGAGATAGTAAGGACTTTGCATGAGGCACTGAGTTCATGACTAGCGGCCGTGGATGCCCAGTTGCACCAGCTGAGAGGAGGTGTAACAACATCTAATGTTGCTAGCTTCAAAGTGGATCATGATGAGACTAGAGTTTTAGTGCTCGAGATGTATATGCATGAGCAGCAGCTAGTTTAGGTGTAGATACCACTTGAGGATATGATAATATTGATAGAAAGTATCCTAGATTTCATTCCACAACCGGTTCCTATACCCACAAGTCCAGACTCAGCCTATGCCACCATTATCAGTCCCGGTCACCAGGGCTAGTATTACTATGAAGCATGCACTTGCTCAGACTCAGGCTCAGACAAAGGCGCAGGCACAAATAAGGGTTCTATTCTTGTCAACAGATAAGGGCAAGAGCATAGTTGTTCAACTATCCACTATTGAGGCACACTCTATCTACAAGTGATAGAGGCATTGAGGTTGCACTCCCATGGCCTAGCTCATGATGTAGGGTCTAGCTTCTCAGCACGCCCATAGGATGATATTCACTAGTGCAGTTTGAGTGCTACAAGGAGTTCTTTTATTTTTTCTACTCTTTTTCCACCTTTTTTGGATTTTATTTTAGTAAATACATTGAGGACACTGCATTTCATTTAGGAGGAGGTGGATATTTTGGATATGTGTTTGATGTTTGATTGAGTGTATGATGCTTGATTTTCTCAAAACTCTTAATTGTATGGCTGTATTTTTTTAAGGAGTTATGTGATGTGGGGTGTTGATCTATGTAGTCAAAATTTTTATAGATTTCTTAGTAAAGCTTCTTCTTTTCATTCTTAGATCTTCTTTTTTCTTTTATAGTGTAGAGCCCTCAATTTTCCTAGTTATGGTTCTTTCCCGAGAGGCTTACTTTATATTGAATTTGGAAAAGAAAAGTAGTTAAACCTCTAACCTTCATTAAAAGCTTATAAAATTCCTTGTAAGTAAAATTAAGAAGACACTAACCTATTTGGGATATATTTTAGTATCGCAAGACATTGGATAAAGAAAGGTGATAAGTCTAGAAAATTGCCCAAAAGATGAGGCAAAAGACGAACAGTCGGTCCAAAGAATGGTCCGTCCCTTCCCAGCTACAAATTCCAGAAACTCAGAAATTAGGGTCCTTAGAGTATGATCAAAAGGATGGTCTATCCTTTCAAAGGATGGCCCTTCAGTTGACAGCTAGATCAGAGCTTGACAGAATGGGATTTCTCCAGTACGAAGTGAAGTACGGACCGTCTCTCCAAAGGACGGTCCTTCTCTGATAGGACAATAACTTAAGGTATAGGAGTAGAAATGTAGAGATCGTTCCTTCCTTCCAACGGATGGTCCATCCCTACACATCTGGCACTCTGATGTTCAAATTTAATGGGCATTTTGGAACTTAGTATAAATACATTTTTCTTCTAATTTTTGACAATCTTTTCATTTCTTAGTTCAAAACTAGCATAGAGAGTATAATTTATCGCTAGTTCTCAAATAGTTTTAGATTAAAATTTTGTCATTGAATACTATCATCAATCAAGTAGAGATCTCATGTCACGACCCAAATATAAGCTCGAATCTAGACACTAAACCTAGAACCATGAAGGGCTCAAATTTGACCCATGGCATGAACATGATAACTAAAGATCAACATAAGCAAAACTAATATCTAAATTCTAAAATAACGGAAGTCTGAATGGCAAAACATCTAGCCAATGGTAATATCATAACACTGAGTCTGAAGCTAAATATACAAGTCTATATCTGAAAAGCCTCTATTGACTTATGAGATGCTGGGAAAGACCCCCAGATATATCTAAGTCTAAAACAAATTGACATAATGATACTGGAAGATAGATTTCCTCAGAGGATAAGGACTCAACCAAGGCAGGGTCCGAACTGGAATGAGAGTAGGACTAACGGTGTGGCTAAGTCTGATCACTAGGACCTGTATCATGAAATGATACAACATAGAGTATGCAGTTAGTACTAGGATTGTACTGAGTATGCAAGGTAAGTAAACACAGGCTGAGTAAGTATAAATTGAAATCATGTATATTAACAAAAGTCATAACATCATAAGAGTAGGAAATACATGCTGATATCTTAAAACATGATTAGTCATAAACTGGATCTCATAACTGATCAATTGACCCAATGCTGAAATTGAAATTCAACCAAAATCAATCTCCCACTCGGGAGGGATTACCAGTAAATCATATGGGAAGATTTGTGGATACTCACATACTACTGGGACTGGGTGTATAGTTGGGGTCTAAGACTCAACATCCTTAATCCTAACTAGATTGTACACAAAACCCTTGGAAATAATCTTTTGGGCCTTAAGGTAGGAAATGAAATGATCTACAGGCACAGCTGAACTACCCTTCAATTCTAAGACTGGCTCACCCAAAAATCTGAACTCTACTGCCCGGGTTCTAAAATTAACTGAGGCATAACATGCAAATAGCCAAGCCATGGCGAGGATAACATCAAAATTGGTCATGGCTAACTCTATCAAATTTGATGAGGTGACCTTCTGAAGGACTAAGATTAGGAAACCTCTATACACCCGTCTAACTACAATCGAATCACCTACTGGAGTAGAGACGAGAAGGGTTCTGAAAAGACTTCAGTACTGACTCCGAAGCTACTGGCCAAATAAGGTGTCACAAAAGACAAGGTAGCCCCCGAATCTAACAAAGCATAAAGATTAAGATGGAAAACTCATAACATACCAGTGACTACATCCGGGGAGACCTCTTGCTCCTGGCGGTATGCTAAGGCATAGAATCTATTTTGGTGGTAACTGCCACCTATGCTGAGCGTGGGGGAAGGGCTGCTGAACTAGAAGCTGGGTCTTGGACCCCATCATTGTCCTGTCTCGCTACCAGGCAATCTCTAAGCATGTGTCCGAGCTTCCCACCCCGATACAACCACCAGTACCTGCTAAGAACTGGCCAGTGTGCCCCCAACCATATCTGCGGCAAGCTGGGATACTAGAATCGGCGGGTCTGCTGTCGGTGCTCACCACTTGACCTCAACGGGCCAGTGTGCACACTCAACGCTGAAGATGCTTGGGCTGAAAATCTCTAGTGGGTCTGCTATCGGTGCCCACCACTTGACCTCGGCTATGAGAATCTGTGACCATCAGTCCTGGCCCTCTTGGCCTCCCTCTCTCTCATATGTGCCGCCTCCATCTGTTGGGCGTATAATACTATTCGAGGGAAATCCATATCTTGGTGGAGCATAGCGGTCCTACAATCCTTGTCCAAATAGTCCTCCATGCCATGAATAAACCTTCTCACCTACGCCCTTTGATTAGCCACTAACTCTGGGGAATATTTTGATAGGGGGGTGAACTAAAGGGCATACTCCTGCACCGTCATCCTTTCCTTCTTAAGATTCACGAACTCGACTACCTTCATCTCCCTCATCTCTCGAGGGAAGAACCGATCTAAGAATGCAACATGGAACTCCTCCCAATGATAGGACTTGCTTCGGCGGCCCTACTATCTTTCCATTGATGAAACCAGATGTGTGCAACCCCTTTCAGCTAATAGAGGCCAGCTCCGCACACTCAACTTTATTCACCGCCATGACTTGGGTGATCTTCACAATCTCATCTATGAACTCATACGGGTCCTCATCTACCTTTGAAGCGAGGAACTCTAGTGGGTTCATTCTCAATAAATCCATGACTCGACTCGCCGCTGCATTTCCATTGTGCGGCACATGCATAACTGCCTACTGATTGACCTAAGCGGTCAAGACCTGTGCAAGCATCTAAATAGCTTCCCGAAACTCAGCATGGGCAACTGGCTCTAGTACATGGTGCACCTGGAATGGTGGGGCCTGCTGTTGTCCGTCTCTGTAGCCATTCTCAAGGCCATCTCAATTTGTATTCCTCCTATCATTTACTTTGTGGGAGCCATGCTTCTGCAATCGCGAACAACACAAATTAGAAGGATAGGGAGACATTTCATCGTATGACATAGCTCATGAAAGAAGGGAACATTTCCTCAACTTCTCGTAGCCTCTTCATAATAAGTGTGGCGCGCTTCACACCAATAAAAAACACTCTACTTAATGCGGCTTTCCGAAACCCTAGGACACTTCAAACCTATTGCTCTGATACCAAGTGTGTCATAACCCGAATGGAGACTCGGATTGAGACATGGGACAAGAAGCCTCGAGAGACCCTAAGTCGACCAATCGCATAAGAATACATCTAACTTGATCAATGAAACTGAAGAATCAACATAATAATCTTAGCGAAAGTATAAAATAAACGTAACATCAGAATACACATTCTGGAGTTGAATACATCCTTTTTGTCTGAAGAGCCTCTAAACATGATGAGTTGATGGGACAAGACACTAACTAACTAAAATAAGCTAAAAATTGAAAATACATAGATAAACCCGAATAAGCATGGTCCTCGGGTGATAAGGACTCACCAATAAGCGCAAGATTCTAACTCTGAAGACTGGCTATGAACGGGGCTGAGTCTAAGCGTCGGGTCCTGTATCATGAGACCATACAATGTAGAGTATGCGGTCAGTACATGGAATGTACAGACTATGCAAGGTAAGTAAAACTTCTTATATAAGTAAAATCATTTAAAGACATAAATAATGTAAAAATATAAACAATAAGAATATTAGAGTAGGGCTTGCATGCAATCTTTCTGAAATCATAATCTCATCACAACATAACATAACATCATAACTGAATTGATTGACTCAAAGTTGAAATCTGATAGTCATGAGTAAAACTGAACATTGAGTCAAACCTTCTTTAGAAAATATATGGATATAGAAATCACATGGATGATAAACATGCATAACTGAAATCATGAGGAACAATGGGAGACTCGTCTTTTAACCGCCATACCATGATTAAGATTATGTGGTCCCCACTATCACATTCAAGTGGGTAGAGCCATTCAAAACCTTTCTAGAGCTAAGGATGAGACCATGATATCGATATCAAGCTCGTGGCCCAATAGGGCAGGGGATAGCTCACAAGATAGGTCCTGAAGTATAATATATATATATATAAGTATAAACCTACATTGGCGCATAGTTCTGAGGCATAGGGTGATCAACCGTTAGCCTACTCGATGCTAGACACTACTCCGAAAAACATGCATATGCTCTCCATTATTTTTCAACAAAGCTTAACATCATCTTTTGACGAAGCTCAATAATCACATACATCTCAAATCTGAAATCATGCATATGAAAATCTTTAACTCAAACCATACCACAAGCTGAAATATAATTGGGAGTCTTCGCACCAAAACCATATGGTAAGCTTCATTTGGGAAATCATAAGTCGTACTCGAACATGTGGGCATTTCCCAATACTTTAACATGCTTGAAAATACTCAATTTACATCAAAAATATTATTATAAACATGGGTAGCGTAAAAACATGCTTTTCATGATAATACCTCATCATAATCATACATTCATCACAAATCTCATCGTTGATGAGCTTTTCATCAATGGGTGTTTTAATTCATAATACTTGAAACATGATTTCTTATTGAAAACAAGATTAAACTTTCCCATGAATTATAATTCAATAGTAGAAACATATTTAAATCATACCCATGTAGAGAATTAGGAAATTCAAGCATTGGGTTAAACCCTATAGATTAGACATAGGAAATTCATGATTTAGAGAGGAATTGGGCGTGGGGGTGAAAGGATTCACCCACTCATAACCCTATATACCTGATTATAGCTAATTCTTACACTTCTTAGATTGCACAAGAGGAATGTAAGAAAATTTGACGAAAAACAAGCTTGATCACCCCCTCTAACTTCCTATCTTTGCATGCATGAAGATGAATAAGCCTAGAATAGGTTTTACCCTCATAAAACACTGTATTTCGAGCCTTAAACGATGTAGTTTAGGCCCCTAGGAATTAGGGATGATGAAAATTCCCTTAATGAAATTTTTGAAATTTCTGCACTAGTGGTGAATCCGACCGAACTAACGAGTCTTTCATTGATACAACCACTCGTTGTATCCATCTGTCGTCTCCACTGCCCAACTTCACCTTCTCAAATTTGATCTCACAACTCGACAGGATGAGTCGTTCCTTCAAACGATAATCCATTGTGCCTTCCATTGTTTCCCCCTTCACGATCTGTACCAAGCCTTCCCTCGCGCCATACCATGACTCTTTCCTCCTTCCGACGAGTCATGTTTTCCTTTTGTTACATTGACTAGAGATTTCTAATACTTCTTACCACGGCTGATGAACATGACCCGTTGTAACCTGCAACGAGTCGTTCCACAACTCGTTACTTCCCCTTTGACTAAGGACCAGTCCCACCACAACTTTAAACAACAACTCATGGTAAGTAAAAACGAGTTGTTGCTAGACCCGTTCGGATGCCTCCCCTGGGTCGTTGGTTGGAGATCTCTGTTGGTAGCACGTTCTATGAAATTTTTCCCAAATATTGCCATCCTCCATTTTTAAATCCCGTGTCTAATATTAGGCATTTCCGGGGTATTACAATATTTCCCCCTTGGGAACATTTGTCCTTGAATGTGGAAAAACATACAGAAAACGGATAAATGCAATCATTACACTCAAATACTGAATATTTAAACCGAAAAATAACGGAATTATTATCTCCGATTAAAACTACATGGATGAACTGAATTCATGAATCATATATACATCCATATACATAAAAGAAACTTGGGTACATGAACTGATCTTGAAAACTAAATAGAGTTTGAGTGAAAAACTGATACCTCAAGATGGAACTGATCCGGTAGAGAATAAATGTCGGTATTTATCCATAATATCTACTTCGGCTTCCCACGTAGATCCTTCAACATGTTGATTCCTCCATAACACTTTAACTTAAGCTACTTCCTTGTTCCTTAGCCTTCGAACCTGACGATGTAGTATTTCCACTACCTCCTCATAACTAATGTTGTCTTTTGCACCAACACTGTCCACCGAGACAACTAAAGTTGGATCACCCAAACACTTCTTTAAAAGCGATACATGGAATACAGGATGTACATAAGCTAATTTATAGGGTAATTCCAATTCATATGCCACCTTGCTAACCCGTTTCAAAATCCGGTAGGGGCCAACATAACGAGGGCTAAGTTTCCCTTTCTTTGCAAACCGCATCACTCCCTTCATGGGCGACACCTTCAGAAACACCCAATCATCCACTTAGAACTCAAGCTCCCTCCTTCTCATATCGACATAGTACTTTTTTGTGACTTGAGCTATTTTCAACCTATCCCGTATGAGCTGAACCTTCTCCGTAGCCTCATGGACCGAATCTAGTCCTATCATTGTAGCTTCACCAACTTCGAACCAACAAATAGGCGATCTACATATCTTCCCATAAAGAGCCTTAAATGGAGCCATCTGAATACTGAAAAATGGTAGTTGTTATTGTAGGAAAACTCGATAAGAGGAAAATGATCATCTCAACTACTTTGGAAGTCAATCACGCATGCTCTTAGCATGTCCTCGAGAGTCTGAATTGTCCGCTCCACCAGTCCCACCATGACTTCAAAAAATGACTCATGGGAACTAACAAGGGGTCGTTTCTGTACCCGTTACGCACAACTGCAACTCTGCAGTATCTCACTATGGATGCCTCCCATGGGTCGTTTTTGTTGGACCAATGATTCGTTAGGTTGCCCGTTCTTTGAAATTTTTCCCAGATTCTGCTAACTTCCATTTTTAAATTTCGGGTCTAATCTTAGGCACTTTCGAGATATTACACATGAGCCTCATGCAACATCCTCTCTCTCAAATTGCCGACATACGAAATACATAAATCACCGTGATATCAGAGCACACATTCTCCCTCCAGGAGAAAACCTCTACCTTCTAATGTTGAACATCTTCTTTATACTTTACAAAAATTGGATCCTCATCTTGCCTAGACTTGACCTCGTCACCAAAGAGGATGCTGAACCATTCTGAATAATGACACCACCATCCGTCGAGTCAACAAGGTAAACCCCTAATTGTGCAAGACAGTGCACATCCTTCACTAACTCTTTCCTTCCATCTTCCACATGAGAAACACTCTACATGGACAGCCTACTAAGGGCATCTACCACTACATTGGCCTTGTCCGGATGGTAAAGGACACTCATGTAATAGTCCTTAAGCAACTCTAACTATCTTCGTTGCTAAAAATTTAAATCCTTTTGAGTGAACAAATAATGTATGCTCTTGTGGTCCGTAAACACATTCACATGGAGCCTGATCTTGGGCAGATTTATATGCCCAAGTGATACTCAAATGCGTCGTTTCATCTTGTTTATCTAACGATGTTTGTACATTCTCATGTAAATTGTAGTAA
>JACEIK010003347.1:7003-18280 GCA_018107945.1 Datura stramonium | reverse complement strand
CGTACAATTTACATGAGAATGTACACACATTATTAGACAAACAAGGCAAAAGTTATACATTTGAGTATCGATTTGGCATATAAATATGCCCCTTATCATATAGCACTATCCTAAAATGAGAGGCATGCTCCTTCCCGCTCCGGGAGTTTATAAGGATATCATCGATGAACACGATCACTACAAACATTTCTAGATATTGCTTGTACACCATGTTCATCAAGTCCATAAAAGCTGCAGGAGCATTGGTTAGTCGAAATGACATAACTACAAACTTATAATGGCCATACCGTGTTCTGAAGGCTGTCTTTGGGATATCACACTCTCGAACTCTAAGCTAATGATACTCGAACATAAGATCTATCTTCGAGAAACACCTGGCACCCTGGAGCTGGTCAAATAAATCATCAATCTTTGGCAAGGGGTACCTGTTCTTGACAGTGACCTTATTCAGTTGCCGATAATAAATACACATCTGAAGGGATCCATCCTTCTTTCGAACAAATAGAATCGGTGCACCCCATGGAGACTTGCTCGGTCTAATGAAACGCTTATCCTACAAGTCCTTCAACTGTTCTTTTAACTCTTTCAGCTCGGATGGAGCTATCCTGTAAGGAGGAATGGAGATAGGCTGCATATCGGGCAATAGATCAATACCGAAATCAATTTTCCTCTCCGGAGGAACACCTGGCAAATCATTGGGGAAAACCTCCGGATACTCACATAACACCGGAACTGACTGAGCAGTCGGGATCTTAGACTCCATATCCTTAAACCTAACAAGGTGGTACATGCAACCTTTAGAGATCATTTTCCTGGCTTTAAGATATGGAATAAACCAATTGGATGGTGAAACTGAATTACCCTTCCATTCCAAAACTGATTCACCCGGAAATTGGAATTCCACTGCATGGGTCCTACAATTAATCGAAGCATAACATGAAAACAAACAATACATACCCAATATGATATCCAATTCCATCATGGCCAACTCTACTAAGTTTGCGGAGGTAACCTTATACAACACTGTGATGGGGAAACCTCTATATACCAGCCTAGCCACCATTGATTTACCGACTAGAGTAGATAGAGATAACGGTTTTGACAGAATTTCAGGATTAACTACAAAACTACTAGAAATATAAGGGATCACAAAAGACAAAGTAGCTCCTGGATCTAACAAGGCATAAGCATCAATATGGAAGACTTGCAACATACGCTTGACCACGTCTGGCGAAGCCTCCTGCTCTTGGCGAGGCACTAGGGCATAAAACCTATTTTGGCGCTGACCACCTACTGAACTAGTGAAGGCACCCTACTGAGGGGTTCATGCTTTTGGAGTGGCAGAACTGACTGCAGGGCAATCTCTGATCCTGTGTTCGGGTTCGCCACACCCGAAACAATCATACGCACTTACCAGGCACCTCTCGGGATGATTCTTTCTACACTTTGCACAAAATGGAAAAGTGTGCTCCACCTACATGCTACCATGATCCCTCGAGCCTATAGCCCTGCTCCTCTGATCTCCCCTAAAACTGAATGGCGTGTTGGCCGAAGATGGAGCTGGAGCGATAGACCTATGCTGAAACTGTTGACATGGGCCACCCAATGATCGGGCCTGAGAAACCCCGTAGCTATCGGTCCTGGCCCTCTTGGCCTATCTCTTCCTCCTATATACTGACTCCATCTGCTGCGCATGCAATACAATACGGGGAAAATCAATGTCCCGTTGAAGCATGCCGATTCAGAAATCCTTGTCCAAGTAATCTGCTACTCCATGCACAAAGCAGCTCACCCGAGCCCGCTGATCCGCCACCAACTCTGAGCATATTTAGATAACCAGGTGAACTCCAATGAATACTCCTGGACAGACATGTTACCATGCTTTAGATTAACAAACTCGGCCGTCTTGAGCTCCCTCATCTCCTGAGGGAAGAATCGATCCATGAATGCAAAGTGTAACTCATCCCAACCTATCGATCCTGCACCCGCCGCCCTGACGTGTCTCCATTGCTTAAACCATATATGTGCTACCCCTTTTAGCTTATAGGAGGTCAAGTCAACACATTCCTCATTATTCACCTCCATAACCTGGGTGATCTTCGAAATCTCCTCAATAAAATCATATGGGTCCTCGTGTACCTTCGACCCCGTAAACTCCGTAGGGCTCATCCTCAAGAAATCCCTCACCCTTGCTATTGTCGCATTCCAATTATGCGGGTAGTGTGCTACGATCTGATTCTGAACCTAAGTTGGCATGGCCTGTGGCTGTATCTGAATGCTGCCCTAAACTCAGCATGGGCGGCTGGCTTTGGTACGTGTTCCTCGTGAACGGGTGAGGCTGGCTGATGTTCCTCACAATTTGCACCCTCATGATCATTACCGATACCATTTCATCAGGGGTTCACTCTACGTGGAAAAATAATGCTGCAAATGTGAATAGTACGAATTAAAATAGCGAAGGACGTTCATCACATGATATAGATCATGAAAGAAGGGAACATTTCCTAAATGTCTAGTAGCCTCTTTTTCATAAGTGTTGCGCGCTTCACACCCATGAAAAAGACTCTACTTAACACAGCTTTTAGACTCCCTACGATACATCAACCTATGGCTCTGATACTAGTTTGTCACGACCCAAACGTACATTCGGATAGTATACACGGGACAAGGAACCCCGAGAGACCCCAAGCCGACTCATGGAATGAGCATGCATCTAATTCAATCACATGAGTAGACGACTTAAAATAAAAGAACGTAATCATAACATAGCCAAAGGGAAAAGAAATACAAGAATTATACAATATGGCTGAATACAATTTGTAGTTTGATAAGCCTCTAATCATGAAGGACGGGTTGATGGGACAACTACCCCACTAACCCAACATCCAGAAACTAAAAGAAAAACATAGAGTATGAACATACAACCCTCGGAACATGAGGACTCACAAAGTGCGTTGCAAACAAATCTGGAACTATCTATGGGTGAGGATGTGTCCGGGAACCAGAACCTGTATCATGAATCGATACAACATATAAAGTATGTTTTCAGTACGTGAAATGTACTGAGTATGCAAGGTAAGTAAAACGGACATTTAAAACATGTATAAAATTAACAAATGATCATGAGAGTAGGAAATCATGCTCGTATCACTAGTGAACATAACATATCATACGACTCAAGATTTTAAACACATTTGTAACATAAACATAATCATAGTCATAATTAAATAACTTTACTTAATATGAATTGAGCCAACATACGCAATCATAACATGCCTAGATTATGAGGAATAGTGGGAGATTCTCTTAACCAACATACCTCATATGAGCACACATGAAGTCCGACTTGTAACCCTGGTCAGGAGGTTGTTCATACCTTACCAAGGGTAGAACCATAAAAGTGTGATATCACCATGAAAAGGGCCCTTTGGTCCAGGGACTAACATTAAAGGGGTCCCAACATACCTACGGTGGCACATAGTTCATGAGATCTGCGGCTTAACCTCAGCACCGAACCTACTCGATGCTCGATACTACTCCCAAAACATAAATAGTGCTCATAATAATACATACAGGAGTTCATGGGCTAGTTAAATCATGATAATCATAAATATGCTTGAACATACGTGAACTAGCCATGACATGAGGCCCGTGAGTCGGCCAAAAACATAACTCATGATTCATAAGATTCATACATACTTGAAGAGCATGCTTATAGCTTGAATTTCATAAAATCATAATGGATAACATCATAAATTCATAATTTAAATCATAATTAATGTTGGGCTTGTGAAGAACATCAATTGAAAAGGTAGATCATAAATCGATTCATCATGGGGCCTGTATAATTAAGATTATTTTCTTAGAAATAAAAATCAATAATATTATAATCAGTTTAAATCTCAAAAGATGATCAAAATCCATAGATTATGATAAGATTTAAAAATCACAAAACCCATAATAAAATCATTAGATTTTCTATAAATCAAATTACAAAACCCCATGAGTTTTGGATAAATTTTAAGTAAAATCATAGAGTAGAGACATGGGTGTGGAAGAAACCACCCATTGATAGCCTTACATACTTGGGATTATCAAATTCTAACTCTCCTTAGAAGCCCAAGGATGAAATTGGAAGAATTGAAGAGAAGAGCCTTGAATCCCCTTAGATTACCTTTCTATGATCTTTCATGCATGAATGGGTACTTAGAATAAATTATTCCCCCTAAAAACCCACACTTCATAAGATAAAACAACGTAGTTTAGGGTATATTAGCGTGGAAAAGTCGAGAATGCCCTTAATGAATATGGCCTGAAAACTGGTCGGGTTGAACTAACAAACATAACCAGAAGGTCATTACCCGTTCTTTCACTCGTGGTTTGCACTGCTGTGGCTTAATCCGGAATTAACCAACGAATGGACAAGACAATTCGTCCTCTGAAACCACGATCGATTACACCGTCCATTGGTTGCTCACCCAAAAAATCTGAACCTGCTTAACACAGACCTCACCACAACCCGTGGTTCCTTCCAACGAGTCGTGGTCTTGATCCGTATCTACACTGAAATTTCTTGCCACCCAATGATGATCGATAACAGATTGTTACATCTCACAACGAGTCATTGGTAGACCCATTGCATCCCATCTACTGAAATCCATGTTTCACCATGACTGCAAAGGACGACCCATTGTATCTCACAACGGGTCGTCATACAACTCGTTGCCTCCACTTCCACCAACACTCCGTTAACCAACGATTGCATAAAACTACTTGTGGTTTGGTACCACAAGTTGTTCCTTGGCCCGTCCTGTGCAAATTTTTTTCCTAATTTTTGCAGTTTTCAACTTTTACCCTGGTCTATTCTTATGCACTTTCGGGGTATTACAGTTCTACCTTGTACCGTCGTTCCTGAACTCAAAGGATGAAATCCACAAAATCATCAACTCCGCACCAAGGATCTATATTTGATGTCTTATTTCTACACATTTCTCAAGTCATGCTAATCACACAATTCTATAGAACTTCATAGGATTTTGATTCATCAAAGTATCAAATATGTGAACCTCTTGTGCTTATCCCTAACATATTTATCACTCTAGTCTCTTTGAACCAAAGTGTGTGGCCTCATACTCTGTACCTATGAATGACAAATCACTAAGAGCAACACCTAGTTCCGCCTTTAACAATTCCTAAAAGTAAAACTTGCTGCAATTCATGTTCCTTTTTTTCTTTTTTTGCATAAGTTCTCCCACGTCATCCATAACTGATTTTCTTGAATTCTTCTTATCTTACCAATCCACTCTCCAACATGGTCAACTACCACAAATATAGTCTAACGTAGAAAATCCTGATTTATGATCCAAACCATATAGATAACTCCCTTTACCTAATCAACTTTAGACTATTAACTCGAGAATGTCATGTTACCACACACTTTAGTGTACCTCAAATCATCTTACTATTGATCTTATCATGTCAATCATCTAAACCTCACCAGTTAAGAAACTCAAACCCACCATGGAACTTATCACAACTCCTTCCTAAAATGTTCATAGCATTTCTCCTTCTACCATACTCAATAATTTACACCTTATCTGGTTAATACATGATAATATCATTATAATATGAACAATTTCCAAGTAATCACGCTGTTCTAAATTTAATTCCCTCTTTTCTGAAGGTGAACCCCTAACCTTTCAAATGAAAACAGATATCCTAATCCTTATTTTCTCTCAAATGTCGGATTCCAATTCAATCACATTTACCTTTGTAAACTAAAAATCCTTCAAATCTACTCGAGGAGTATTTCAAAATACCATAAGTCTTCTTATAAAAGTTGAGCCAATCATAAGAGTTGTAATAATGGCAAATCTTTGGCATATGAAAGTCTTCCCTACCTTAATTGAATGTTTTAAATCGAAAACCTTCAAAATTAGTCGCATCACAAGTACAACCCATCATAAATTCTAATAAACAAAGTACATATAAATGTTGAAATAATACCCTAAACCACCAATGCATTGGATGAAATATGTAGGACAATTCCAAATCACGAAAAACATGTTTCTACCAACATTTTCATATAACTTCATGCAAGTCTACCTATTAAGAGCTACCCTTATCCACAAGCTCCTTATCCCAACATTGATTCACTTCTCTTGGCCTCAACTGATCTTTTTGGCCTCAATTAAATCTCTGAAATGCACTTCAAAACACGAACTTCTTTACACCTACCAATGATCCACCACTTTAAATTCTCCTATTAACTGATACCTCACATTAGTGTCCATAACTAATGATTAATTATGAAAAAAAAATACTCTTTTTGTCTTATCACTTTTGACTAGAACATTTTTGGTAATCGTGCAACTATTCATTTTTGTCCTCCAATTCCGTAGTGTTATCTCAGTAGTGATAGTAGAAACTTGCCAATTCTTTAAAACTACATGCATTATCGATCTACGTTCTTCTAAATAAGTTAAATATCATATAACTCCTCAAATAATCGATCTTCACACTTTTTAAAGACAAATCTATTTTCATTAGTGTCACTCCATGAAAGCCTACTAGATCAACCATTTTTCTGTAGTATAACCATTGAGAAGTTCATACCTAGAACATACTGCACATTTTTGTACGTCGAGTAACTGGATTACATTATGCAAACCGACCCATCTCTAGTCCAAAATGGATTGTATCCCTGTATTCATCTCAAGAAAACATACAAACTTTATCCTTACTAAATAATCACCACTACATATTTCCATAAAATTCGATCATAATGGGAAACTTCCCCCCACTCACATTCAGCTCTTCCTTTCATAAGCCCTAGTTCATAAAAGAACATTTTCACACCTCGTGGCTCTATCAATTAGATAGAGTAACATTGTGATTTGTGTATCGTAGAATTCAAACCATTCAAATCCTCTTCATTTTACCTCTACTTCGTGAGAAAGAAGGAAAACCCTTTATACGAACCTCAAAAGAAATCATACCACCTCAAACCTCATTAGAAGGAACCCTTTTTTCCCATGCCTTACAATTTGTCCTCTTACCTGATCCACTGATCCTCCACAACTTTAACCCTTCTTAAGATAGTAGTATATGTACTTATTTAATCACTGGAATATCAAATCTCTGTTGATACACTCATGCCATAAGATTATAATATAAATTTGATCTTTGCCAAGAGATTTTTGTTCTCATCATAACTCGAGCAACCCAACCTTGTTATGTCAAACCTCATAATTGTAATCATCAAAGTCACAAAACTTATTACCTAGTAATGTCACTAATTGTACAATTCCTAATCGTCAACTCTTTCCCCAAAATCAGCTATGCCATATATATGTACTCCTTTTATCATTAAATAACTGATCATAGGAGATAAGGTGATCATAAAGTTCTTCCCTTATCATTCACATTCTCCTATGAATATTACCAAATTGAAAAATCCAAATTACATCCATACACAATCTACATTGAATCATAGGTACAGTCTAAATATGGCCATATACCCCTCAAACTAGCCTACATCTTCTTTCTTGATACATCCTTCTGATCCATACTGTGCGATGTCATCATCAACTATCAGCGCACGAATTCAATAACATGTCCTCACCATGAAAGAGAGAATGGAATGAAGATATTTAAAGAATTTGGTTGAACAAAAACATTAATGATAAATAATCAAAGAATAGAAGTTTCCTAATATCCTATAGCCTCTTGAAGATAAGTTACAAATGTTTCTGCAACAATCAGTAAACTGCTACTAGACTCTGCTCTTGTACTTAGGGGTCCTATGAACTATGATATGATACCATATTGTCATGACACAAAATCTTTATTGAGTTGTGAGGGGTCCTACCATCCTTGTAGGCGAACCCCATTTCTTTATTAATTATTTAACAATATGAATGATGTGAAAGTAATGGAAAAAAGAAACTATCTTCTATAAGCATGGAATGGATTAGTCAAAAATCATTGCAACTCTAAGACCTGGTGACACTAGTACAAGAGCATCTTTGAGTACCAAACAAGTTTGAAAAACTAAAGTCACTGTCTAGAAAGAAATAAGACAAAAAATAAAATGAGAAGTCTCTAGAGTTCAGTACTATAGAAGAGAAAATGGCTCGCCCTGAACTCTAACCGCAACAAGTCTCAATCTATGTAGCAACTCAAGTACCATTAGTACTTGACTCAATCTCTGCACGCAAAAGGTGCAGCAAGTATTGGGTGAGTACGGAAAGCACAAGTACATAACATGCTTTGATAAATTTCCATTTGTAGAATTGATGACGAGATATAATTCTAACATTTTTTCCAATAGTTATAAATATACAATAACAATAATTCACCCTAACAAGAGTTTATGGATTTAATATCAAACCATGAAGAAAATAAAACATATATTATCTGAATTCAGTTACACCACTGATTATATCACAATATTCTTCAATATAGTCACCACATTAGCTACACCACTAATTATATCAAAATGAACCTCAAATATAACAAGTCAAATTAATATCACAGCCATCTCAACACTTCAACACTAAACTTAATATGAAATGCAATGAAGATGAAATGTAATGCACTAGCCAAGAACCTGTATATACCCTCTTTCTGTGTTAGATAGTTGGGACCCATAAGTGACACACGAGGTTCATATACCTGCCGAAATTATTTTCCATCGGCAATAACACAAGCCAGAACCATTTTCCATCATTAATAACACATGCCAGAATCATTTCCATCAACAATAACACACGTCGAAACCATTTTCCATCTCTAATAACACATGTTTGGTACCATTTCCCATAAAAAAAATTCATACGTTGTAACGATATCCCATTGGCATAACTCAATGGGCACTATTAGTCAATAATCATCGTGCAATAATAAGAGTGGTATGCGTATGTATGAATAACACAAGTTCATAAACAAACTACATAATCAAGGGTCATCAAGTCACAATCAAGTATCACGTAGTGCATTAGTGACGGCATCCAAATCCACTCCTCACAAGGAGAAAGTATAAATGGTCATCATAATATAATTACCCAACTCCTCAGTCGGGGTTGAATCCAGTTGGATTAGAGACTTGATGGAAATAAAATTGTCTATCAAATTGAACTAAATTGCATCATTACATAAAAAATTTAAAGTTACTATTTAGGGAAGTAGGATCACAATTTGAATTTAAATCTACTACTAATCAACAACAAGGCAACTAACTTAAATGAACAAAAATGAGCAAGGGCTAGGGGTGTGCTATTGGAGGGGCATCAATTGGATTAGAATTACACCTTTTTCATCTAGATCTAGGAGCCACACTTTCATTCATGACTCCCTATGTAGCTGTCTAGTTTGATATAAATCCAGAAGTCCTCTCAAAACCATTCTCAGTCTCCACCCCATTGGCGAGTCAGTTAGAGCCACTCGGGTGTATAGAAACTACCCAGCCTCAATCTTGAATATGGTCATTCCAACTGATCTTGTAGAGTTAGACATGGTTGACTTTGACCTCATTCTTGGAATAGATTGGTTACACTCCAATTATGCCTTAGTCGACTGTGGAACTAGGGTGGTCAGGTTTTAGTTCCCTAATGAGCCATCTTTAGAGTGGACGGGCAGTTGTTCAGTACCTCAAGGTCAGTTTAGTTCCTACATTAAGGCCAGGAAGCTTATTTCTAAAGGGTGTATTTATCATCTAGTTCGGGTCAAAGATTCTAGCTCCGAGGCCCCGATTATTCAGTCACTTCCAGTTTTCAGTGAGTTCCCTGATGTGTTTCCTAAAGATCTTCACGGATTCCCTCTTGAATGGAAAATAGACTTCGACATAGACCTCCTTCCAGACACTCAGCCCATCTCCATCCCTTCTTATAGAATGGCTTCAGTTGAGCTTAAGCAGTTGAAGGAGCAGCTAAAATACCTCCTTGAGAAAGGCTTCATCAGGCCCATTATCTCTCCATAGGGTGCTCTAGTATTATTCTTATGGAAGAAAAATGATACCATCAGTATGTGCATTGACTACCGTCAGTTGAATAAGGTCACATTCAAGAACAGGTACCCCCTACCCAGGATTGACAACTTGCTCTATTAGCTTTAGGGAGCCAGTTGTTTCTCCAAGGTAGATCTCAGGTCATGGTACCATCAGCTAAGAGTCAAAGAGAGTGACATACCTAAAATAGCTTTCAGAACTCGGTATGGTCACTATGAATTTTTTGTTATATACTTCGGACGAACTAAGGCCCTCGCAGCCTTCATGGACCTAATGAACAGGGTTTTCAAGCCATATCTATACATATTCATCATTGTATTTATTGACGATATTCTGGTATACTCCAAAAGAAAGAAGTGCATGCTAACCATTTGAGGATCATGCTACAGATGCTCAAAGACCGCCAGTTGTTCACTAAGTTCAGCAAATGCAAAATTTGGTTTAAGTTTGTGACTTTTTCCTTGGTCACATGGTCTCGGGTGAGGGTATTCAGGTAGATCCTCAAAATATAGCAGCGGTGAAAGACAGGCCAAGACCTATTTCCCCAACCTAAATTAGAAGGTTATTGGGTCTAGCCTGTTATTACCGATGTTTTATGGAAGGTTTCTCCTCTATTTCATTCCATTTGACTAGTTTTAATTAGAAAAAGGTGAAATTACAGTGGTCAGATACATGTGAGAAGATTTTCCAGTAAATGAAAATTTGACTCACTACTGCTCAAGTGTTAACCTTGTCGGAAGGAATAGATGGGTTCATGGTGTATTGTGATGCTTCTAGAATTGAACTTTTTTGCATTCTGATGCAGCGTGGTAAGGTGATAACTTAGGCCTCCAAATAGCTCAAGGTTCATGAGAAGAACTATCCGACTCATGACCTGGAGTTGGCAGCGGTGGTGTTTCTGTTGAATATATGGAGGCACTACCTGTACGAGGCTGACATGGATGTTTTCATCATTCACAAGAGCCTTCAGTATCTATTCAGTCAGAAAGATCTAAATCTTCATTAGAGAAGATGGTTGGAGCTACTGATGGACTATGACATGAGTGTGTTGTATCACCCGGGCAAAGCCAATGTCATGGCTGATGCCCTAAGTAGGATGTCTATGGGCAGCGTGGCTCATGTTGAAGAGGCCAAAATGGAATTGGCAAAGGATATCCATAGGTTAGCTCGGTTGGGAGTAAAGTTGTTAGATACAACTGAGGGCGGAGTAGTGGTGCAGAGTGGATCAGATTCCTCATTTGTAGTTGAAGTTAAGTCATGGTAGGATGAAG